>JAJGRW010004901.1:0-239496 GCA_025461045.1 Carex parvula | reverse complement strand
TCACCAGACACGACAAGGGTAGCACCTACGTCAGGACAGGCAATTTTGATAAATGATATGAAATAACTCAACAATATGCTTCTGCTGAACAATATTTGTTGGATTTTTAGTTCTTACCATGGACTCTGTCAACTGAAGAGCATAAAAGTGGATTGGACAAAGTTGTGGAGATAATTAGGCTGCTGGAACACAGTAACCTGAAAGATGTTTTGAAATTTGTTAACTACACATCAATACTTTGTCTAAAAAGAACAAGTTAAATTCATAGAGAAATAAACAACGCATGTTCACATCTGATGATCTTGGTTAATAATAAAAAAAAGCATCTGGTCGAGTATGTTTTTGATCAGATAATTATGGAGTCTAACTTCAGACTGTAAAATTTTGAAATCGCCGTATACAAGGTGGAATAGAATTTGAACCAATCATTGCTACAAACTAGAATACACAAGTGATCAGTTTCTGAAAGTCAACTACATACATGATGTAATTTCTGATCCTTGAATAATGGAGCACAGACAAGGCATTCAATGCTCGATCAGTTTAATCAGTATATCTATGTTTTGATCATGAGCTGATAAATTTCTTAACTACACTTCAATACTTTGTCTAAAACGAGCAATTTAAACTCACATTAGAGAAGATAAAATAATGCATGTTCAAGATCTGACGATCTTGATTAATATATAAAAATTCATCTGGTCAATGTATGTTTCTGATCAGATGATTACAGAGACTAGCTTCAGACTGTAAGATTTTGAAATCACCGTAAACAAGTGTAGAATAGAAATTAAAATTAATATTTAGCATTGCTACATATCTAGAATGCACATGTGATCAAGTTTTCTGAAATTCAACTACATGCATGATGTAATCTGATCCCTGAAAAATTGTGCACAGACAAGTCATTCAATGCTAGATCAGATTGATCTGTATTTCTATGTTTTGTATCATGAGCTGATTAATCAATCGTAAGATCCAATCGATAAAATAACTTCTCTCCGAAGCTGAAACTACTGATGGATCAAAATCGAATCGACTTGATTCACATTATTACATCTAGAAAATAACGACTAGAAATCAAGATCCATTAATCACAAGATTCACTGCCACCGGAGAAGGATGCAGAGGATCGGATGAGATAAATTTAAGCAGTACCCAAGCAATTCGACCTGAGAAATGGGATAAGTACCTTTCCTAAGGCCGGATGTGCCAGGCTTCTGACCTTCGAAAGGATTGGTCTGCTTCGAGGTAACAGTAAATCCCGCCATGGTTAAGAGAGAGAGGGAGAGAGAGAGAGAATGGAAAAGAAGGGATAGGAGGAGAGTGAGGGAGAACCTTTCGGGCTCGGGAATATATCGGGAGAAAAAAGAATTCAGATCCTCCCCGGTACCGTAATAGGGAATCTTTTACAATTACTTGATCTGGGCCGTTCTTTTTAACTTGGCACGAATGTCAAAGCCCAATATTACTGCCCCTTCGTCAGCCCGAATCTCAAAGCGGATGAGAGTTAATCTCAAACTGTAAAGTGAAGGGAATCTTTTACAGTAATGGAGAGGATACTTGTCCGAGAAAAAACGAAAGGTTATCGACGAAACAAAATATTCGGAAGAGAATGAGGCAAATGCCAATTCGGTACTCTGCATTTGAAGGGCTGGAGTATGACCGTACAGATAACACCGACCCTTTACTATCGAGTTTTGTTGAAATTGGGAGTTCTTTTTCTTTTTCTCCCATGTAGAAGTAGAACGAAGAAAATGAGGCAAATGCTAGCCATTGAAGTTATATTATATCAAAGAAATTTAAAACTTGACTAAAAATAAATTTCAATGAAAATTTTACTATAATTACCGTAAATAATTACATCTATAGTTCTACACCGATATTTTTTAATATTATAGACTTTGTTTTCATTGCATTTTAAAAAATATTATAGACTTTGTTTCCACTTTATTTTCAAAAAAGGAGAATTTCATGTATACTCTTCAAAAAATTCAAAATTACGTATTCCCCCCTCTAAACTTTAAAATTACGTATTTTCTCTCTAAACTTCAAAAACTCACAAATTTATCCATTTTATTGTCTTTTATATTAAATTCATTCTAAAATTTCAAAATATCCATTTTACCCTTTATTAAAGTATATAAAAGCCCATCAGACTCATATTTGATCTGAAGGTTCCTCTACCATCCGATCCGCACGCATCGCATTACAATCTGTGCGCATCGCTTCAATTCGTGCTGATATAGAATGCACAGATCTTAAAGCAATTATGATCCGTGCACATCGCATTAAGACTGTGCATGTCACTTCAATATGCGTGTGTGTTCGCATCAAAATTTCTGCCGATCTTGCGCGCACAGATCTAAAAACAGTTTGGACGGTAGATGAACTGTTCATATTCAAATTTGAGTCTGATGGGCTTTATATGTTTTTAATAAAGGTAAATGGGTATTTTATAAATTCAGAATGAGTTTTAATATAAAAGACAATAAAATGGATAAACTTGTGAGTATTTGAAGTTTAGAGGGGGGAATACGTAATTTCAAACTTTAGAGGAGGAAATACTTAATTTCGAAGTTTTTTGAGGGATATACGTGAAATCCCCTTTAAAAAAAAGAATCTTATTATTTTAAATAGAGGTGTCTGATTGAAAACGAAAAGATATTTTTCTAGTATCATATGTGGCATTTAACTCTTCCTTCATTTCATATTTCTTTTGAAGAAAAAATGTGGAGATCACGTCTCCAGATTCCATTAATAGACACCATCACATCAACGGTGTCAAGTAAAAGTTATATCTAATTTATTTAATTTTTAATAATAAAAAAGGAAACAAAGTCACATTCGACACATGATCGAAATTTTAATCGAACCGATCAATTAATTAAATTATTAATCGATATTCAAATTTAGATAATATATAATTTTGTCATTTTTTATCGAGTGAGTCTATGGTACTATGCATATCACAAGTTGGTTCGTAATACAGATCAATATTTTCGTTTTCAAAATTCTAACTGTTGATCAGAACCGTTTAACATAATCCCCATGTGAATACGTACTTGCAGACCGGATTTTATATTTTTTAGAATTTTTTTACTATTTTTTAAGATAGGTAGAAAATCACTTGATCTGAAAATTCTGGACCATCCAAAAAACAGTGATTTTTTATCTATCTTTAAAATAGTACAAGAATTTTAAAAAAATATAAAATCAGATTTGCAAGTACACATATTCATATAAAAATTATGTTGAACGGTTCTGATTGACTATTAGGATTTCGAAAACGAAAATATTAATCCGTCTCACAGACCAAATCGTACTATGCATAGTACCATACTACCATAGACTCACTCTTTTTTATCATCCTGTTTTATTTTTTTTATTTTTTTTTCATCTTCCTTTCCTTTCAGTTCAGATCTAAGTGTTTTCTTTAATCATTAACGTGAGAGAGAGAGGAAGTTTTATAAGTGAAAAAAAAAGGATCCGGCCTAAGTCGCAACTTACAAGCCACGTGAAAAGAAGCGAAACTTGCGTCCTTTTTTTTCATCTTTTATTATAAGGTTGAAAAAAATTTCACCTTAAATTTTTAATTTATTGCAAAAAGATCCAAAATGAATTATTTAAGAGATTTGAATTTTGGGTGCGAACCAAGTGCGTTGAAGATCGGTCTCCCTCTGCTCACCCTCACAGTTTTTAGCTTCTAAAAAATTAGTTCATAAAGTCTTTTTCAGTATTCAACACATTCTGTTAATTTTTAAATTATGAAATGCAACCCGACACTCATGTTACTTCAATATACTTTATAAATAATCTTGTATCGTATCTGATACATATCGTATCGTCTGTATCCGTATCCAGGAGCAGACCCAAAGTGTTCTTAGAGGGCAGTTGCCCACTAGATTTTGATTTTTAGTGGAGATTTATCGGTTCCGACCGATTTTGTCCCTCCTGAAAAAAATTTTGTTCCTCTCTGAACGTTTAATTTGTAATTCAGATTAAATTTAGAGTTAAAATTGAAATAAATCTGTTAAATTTTGATAGGTAATTAGAATTATAAGTCAGAGCATTAGAAATTACAAGTCAAAGCATTGGAAAGTATAAATTAAAGCATTGTTTTTTATCGAGTATTCAATTAATTAATGAATTTAAATCCGATTTGATATTTTTTTGTCCGCTGACGAAAATTCTGAATCTGCCCCTATTTCGTATCACTTTGAAAATTATTGTATCGTTGTTGATCAGTATCATATCCGATACGAAATTTATATATGTATCCATGCAACATAGCTTACACCAAATGAGTAATTGTTATTGATGTATTGCTTTAGAAATTTTGTCAATTCTTCCAATCTAGATCAGACATATAACGAAAGAGAAATTCCTCATAACCAACAGTCGATAAATATGAATCAGATCCAGCGAAGTAACTCAATTTTTAGGTTTTAGATTGGGATCGTCTGATTCGAATCCGTGACAATCCATTCCGAAGTGGAGCGCACACATTCCGACGACATATTCGAATCCCGGAATGATTCCGAGCGACAAATTCGAATTGGACTGTTCCGATCCAAAACCAAAAAATTGAATTACTCCATGCATTCCGTTGTAAGGAATTTGTATCCTAGTTAACTCAAATTTTGAGTTTAAATCCGGACGATCCGATTTAAAATCCATACGAATATTAAAGACCCACATGCATTACCAGTATGGTTCAGATTGGCCCGATGACAGTCCAGACTCCGGAGCTAAATTCAAAATTTGAGTTAACTCGAGAAGATAGACTCACTTTTGAGTCTGATAGACTCCTTTACTGTCTGAATTGTTTTAAGATCCATATGACCGTTTCAATATTCGCAAAGGTCAAGTACTAGTGTGTGCAAATTTTCAATATCCAGTCATGCATATAGCCATATAGGCCTTAAAAAAAAAACCGTCCTTTGTTTTGAGCTGATGCTATTCATAACTAGAGGAGATGATCCAAAAACTGTGTCAGTTTGGTTCAGATTGGCCCGTTTTTTTTTCGATTTTGAACTACAAAGTGAAGCGAACTGAATATTAACTTTAAGCTTACAAAGCAAAAAAAAAAAAAAAAAACTTAACCAATATAAAGGGTGTTATAAAGGTGATAATTAAAAGTCCCGTGATATAACGAACTACAGTATACAGGTTAAATTTATTGGCGTTAAACTTAGAATAATGTTTTTAATTTATGATTGGTAATTCGAATTAGAAATTAGAACATTGAAAATTACAAGTCCCAACACTGAAAATTATAATTTTGAGCATAGTTTTAATAGTACTTAATTAGTTATTTTTTAGTAAAGTTTAGAGATCAAGTCACCAAACTATTTAATATCCACAAAGTACTCGACTAGTTATTTAAATCTGATTCATTATTTTTTTGCCCTTCCCTCTTTTTCCGACAAAAATCTTGGATCCGCCCATATATGTATATATACCATTAAATTGCATTCAGATTTGCTTCAAACTACGAATTCAAACTGTTGAAATCTATCTACTTAACGAGTGGTGCGTGTACATACACAATTTTGAAATTTTCGAATCGTATAGTACAAAATCAAGCGGTAAAAAAAATGATGAAAAATGAATGCATTAAAAACTTTTATAAATAACTTTCAAAACTTCATTTTTTGACCAATTGACTTTGTACTAAACGAATTCCAAAATTTCAAAATTTTTGCATGTACACGCATTACTCGTCAAGTAGATAGATTTCAACAATTTGAATTCGTCGTTTGAAGCAAATACGATATATTTTTAGAATTGTATTCATCAAACTCTCTTGGTGAGCACATCACACGGTAGCTTTACTCCTAAATTATATTATACATGAACAATTAATGTTTGCTTTCAATTGCATTAATTTGCCGCTAAAAATATGCATGGTCAAGGTACATATTATATATATATGCTCAATTATAGTCTAAAAAAACACCCCTAACTAATTCACAGAGGGTTACAAACAATTCGTTGATGCCTACGGGCTTTTGAAATAAATAAATAAAAACATTTCATTGAACACATTTCCAAAAAGCAAATCAACAAAATCATATTTTTCATATTTCAAAAATAAAAATAAAAACAAAAAAAAATCAAAATTAAGTTTGAAGAAAGAATGAAAATGAAAATCAACCTAGCTAGCTATAGCTACTCGGTGGTCTCGGACTCCCCACTTGGCGACACTTCCCCGTTCTTCACAATCTCCTCAATTCTCATCACCACCTCAGATATATTAGGCCGTTGATCAGGGAACTGCACTGTACAATCCACTGCGACCTGAAGGAGCTGCATCATATCCTCTCCCGCACTCTGGTATCTCACAAGATCCATGTCGAACACCTCTCCCGTAGAATCCTCCTGCAACACTGACTGCACCCACCTTGGCAAATCCACTCCTTCTTCACTCAGTAGCGCTTGTGCCGGTGCCTTCCCCGTCAACAGCTCTAGCACAAGTACACCATAGCTGTACACATCAGCCTTTTGGGAAAAAATTTTTGGGTCAGTGATTTCAGGGGCACGGTATCCTACGACACGGGATGTAGGGGAGGTTGTGCTGACAAAGGAAAATAGGCCGTGGTCTGATAGCCGGGCCTCGTATGAGGTGGTGAGGAGCACGTTGGAGGATTTGATGTTGCCGTGAGAGAATGTGGGTCCCGCTGAGTGGATGTGGTGGAGTCCACGGGAGACTGCCAAGGCGATGTTAGCTCGAGTTTCCCAGTTTAGCGGGGTCCGGCCGGAGCCTCGGTTCCCTGTTTGGCACAGAGGAGGATGAAAAAAGTATGATGATATATACAAGTAGATTGTTAAGTCAATCATGCACGATGCTGTTGGTAACACTATTAAAATAATACAATCATGGTCTAAGAAGCTGATACTTGTATTCTTATTAAAGAGTTAAAAAGAAAAAAATCATAGTTTCTGAAAGCACTTGAGAGTAGGTCCGATGGGCATCGGACCTACTCTAGTTCGACGGTTTAATCACCGTCGAGTTGCTTTAAAAGTCGTGCAGAACGCTTTCAACTTCGTGCGTGTCTGTTTCAATTTTGGTGCGCACAAATCTTAAATTAGATCGGACGGTCATCATGCTCGTTGAACCTAAAAGTAGGTCCGATGGGCATCGGACCTACTCCGTTCTCTTCCGAAAGATGTATATAAAACGCAAACATGTATGTTTGTCCAGCATGTAATTAAATCCATTTAGATATTTTCATGGATATTTACAGAAAAGCTTATTGTCATATATACAATTGAAACGGACGGTCCAGATTTACTTCTAGCCGGTGGTGCTTTGAGACTTAAAGAAGTTCCTTATGTAGAAGATAATTCTGTGCCAAGCATAGCCCCTAAAAATCTGTCCTCTGGGAACGATTCATCCTTTGTTGGCGTTAATTTACCTACTAAAATAGTGCTAAGTTAAAAGAATAATTTTGGACCATTCGATTCAATTGTACTTAGTCAGTCAGGTAACCTGATGGGATGTGAATTCTATATGAGGAGGGCTTAAATGCTTCATTGCTTTATAAAATTAATGTCATGTCCTGTCCACGACGGAGGACCAACAAGGACTAGTAAAAAAATAAAATCAAACGGAAAGGACTAGAAACGAAGATGCTACAAATAATGTATGGGGATATTACAAAAGCTGCAGTATGATTTTTGATGGAATTTCAATGATCATGAAAGAAAGGGTAATCACACAAATGTCAAACTTTGCAAGGTCACGGCGTAAGAATCATGTGGTACTCCCTACCTACCTTTTAGTCAACAGAAAAAAAAAAAGGAAAAATACTATATATGGATGATGGGCATTTATCAACTTATATCAACAGCTTCAACCATGATCGAAACACACACATATATATATCTCAAAAATGATCATTTTCAAGCAATGTCAAATTCTGAAAATGACCATCTAGCTACTAGATATATAAACTATCTGTCTTATGAAAACTTGGGAGACCTTGAGAGACTTGGCCCTTGGCTTAGCTCATAATTATGTTTCTTTTATTTTTTCTTCATCATTTTTTATATGAATTTATAATACAAATAAACTAAAAGAATTCTGAATTGTTCATTAAGAACTAAAAAACGAAGTTTGTGATTAATTTGCACGTCTAGAGATATCTCCAAAGTCTAAACCTCAAAATGCAATTGTTTTATCTTTTCATATATATATATATATATATATATATATGTACACACTCATATAGCTAGCGTAGTTTGTTTGTTACTTTAAAAAGAAGAGACAGGCAGACAGCTGTTAAATTAAAAGAAAGCAACTTCAAATTAAACCAAATTGTATTAATTAACTGATAATTATTCATGCATACCCATAATATAACGATATTACTGGTAAACAGACAAACAAGAGAATCAGATTTACCATGCAAAACAGCAGAGAGGCTTCCCATGGGCATATAATCATAGACAAGCAATCTCTCATCCTTGCTATTGTAATATGCAAGTAGCGGCACGATATTCCTGTGCTCCAACTCGCCAACTCTCGCCACCTTTTCCCAGAATTCCCGTTCTGGCAAGTATATTTTCGACACTCGCTTTACAGCCACCATCTCCCCCGATTCAAGTATCGCCTTATAAGTGGTACCGTATGTGCCTTTCCCAAGCACTTCTGCTGAAGCATGCAAGAACGCTTCCAAGTCAAACCTTTTAACTTCTCCTTTCCTAAAGAACACGAATTTCCTATTAGTCGTTGGGACTACCACTGGCACCGCTGATACAGCATTCAAGGATTCTGTAGCTGAGCTATATGGCGCAGCTTGTGCCGTATCAGATTGTATTTGTGCCAGTTCTGGCTGCATCACTGTGGACGGCCCTATGACAAGAGTTGTTTCTGGTTGTTTTGTGTTGGCTGTTTGGTCGTCATTCTGCCCCTTCCTAAATAAAATCACTAACAGGAAAATTAACACTGCAACTGCCACAACAGATGCGATGACAATACCGACAATGACACCAGCAGATAGGCGTTTACTACCACTGGATGGGGGGCCAGCTGGAGAAGGAGACGGAGGAGAGAGACTTGAGCTCGGCGGTGGTCCAAACTGACAGGGCCCGAGGGGCCCACCACACAGTTTCGTGCCAATAAAAGCCGAAGCTGGAAATTTTGTTAGACTAGGTGGTATCGGCCCAGAGAGATTACTATTATAAGAAATGTTGAATTGCTCCAAATTGGGTAAATTCAACTCTTGAGGAAGGGTACCAGAGAAGTCATTATATTGTAATAACAGATATTTTAGCTGGGTGAGGTTGTTTAGCGAAATGGATATAGCACCCGAGAAATTGTTTGAAGAAAGATCTAATTTTTCGAGAGAAAGCAATGAAGAGAGAACGGTCGGTATTGGGCCTGTAAACTTATTATTATTTAAATACATCTCGGTGATGTTTCTGTGAAGGGAGAGATCATCTGGCAATGGTGAGGTAATGAGGTTGTGCCTGAGAGAGAGAACTTTGAGAGAGGTGAGGTTGGAGATGGTTGACAAAGGGATGGCACCCGACAATCCGGTACCACGAAGGCGGAGCTGGAAGATGCGGGGCCCAGTGAAGGTGGAGCTGCAATTAACACCAACCCAAGTAGTGCAGGGGTAGTTGGTGGATGTCCATGAATCGAGAGAATATGTGCGGGTTGCCAAGGCGGATTTGAAGGTGAAGAGAGCGGACGAGTCATCTGTAAGTGATTGGGAGGTACTAAGGAGGGGAAGGGAGATGAGAAGGAGAGAGAAGAGAAGAGAAGCCAAGTCCTCCATTAGAGCATGAGGAGGGAGGGAGAGAGATGGGGTATAGGAAAGTTGGAAGTTGAAGCGGGACAAAAAAAGCCCCAGTATTTCTATTATGTATGACATGCAAAGAAGTGTTTCGGATTATGAAAAAAAAATTAGGAAGATGATAAATTATTAGTTTTGGTCCATGGACCATGAGCATGTTTCTTGCACGTCTATCGGGGACCCATGTTACAAGCCAATGGCCACAATTATCTTAATTTAAAAAAAAAAAAAAACTAAACTTGCTATTAAAATGTTTAACGGTTTTTGGATCTTCTTAAGTTAAAATTCTGTAATTACTCTTTTAAGGTTAGCGAGCAACTATCTCACCAACAATTAATTGTATTGAAAAAGAGAAATAGTTTTAAATGTGTACAAGGTCCCCTATGCAAATAGCTCACCAACAATTAATTGTATTAAAAAAGAGAAATAGTTTTAAATTTGTACAGGTTCCCCTATGCAAATAGCCCACCAACAATATTCTGTAACTATTTTGATTTTGAAAAACCGTTTGAAAGGTTATTTATGAAGTTGTTAAATAAGTTTAACATAACAATGGATCCTTTATAATATTCCACAATTAATTAGGTATAAGTGTGCGGCGAGGTTGGAGAATAGAAATTGTTTTTCTCCCTTGTTTTTTCTTGTGGTCAGGTTTGGAAGGTATAGTGCACGGGGCGTGCATCTAATAATAATGCTACATTTATAATAAATGATTGAAATTAATGGTCAATTAAGTCGTTTAGGCAAATTCAAAATTCTGAAAGAAATAAGATAGGCAACCAATCACTATATATTAATTAAGGTAAGGGTTGGTTTCATATATAATAAGAATAGCTAGGTAGGTTAATTATATATTTGAATTGGTCTATAAGCAACTGAGGAATAAATGCTAACATAAATTAAGTTTGTCAATTGCAAACATGAAACTGCTTCCTTTGCCCCCATTCCATGCTAACATTAAGTTCAGTGTTTACCTACCATATCAGCAAACTCGGGTTTGAGCCTTTGAGGTTTAATATGTGAATGTCTACCTTTTCTTTGCGTCAGCAACAAAGAAATTAGTGGCTGCTAGAGGATTTATTTACCAGCATCTGAATTATAATCACAAATACACAATCAGGGAAGGGACGAGGAGGGAAGTGGTACTTTTGCTTCATTGGTTCGTAGCTCCATTTCAAACATTGGAATTTGGATGGATATCTCAAGGTTGATATTCCACTTTTAGATTGAATTTTCAGGGTAATATGCGTTGGACTGGTTTGCCGGAGCTTTATCAAATTAACCAGTAATCATGGCCTAATTACGTATCAAATATAACCACAGCTCAAAATTGTTCAAATCCCGGCACATTCGGTGAAGCTTCTAGTTTTAATTATGACAATGTCACGGCCCGACATTGCAATCCTGAATTTCAGGTGATGGCAAATGGAGTTGAGGTAGTCATGATCAGCTGGTTTATGAGTTGGTCTATTCCACGCTAAATGTGCCGGTTTCGGGACAAATGAGCCAATTTATGTGTCTTCTCACATGATCGTAAGAGAGTTAACAACTCAGTTGATCGGTCCTCACGTTGTACCAAACTAAACAATTAAAGTGTTAGCTGTATGGATGAATTTGCTGAGATATTCCTCCACCAGTTGCAGCAACGAACTGAACTGCAGTGCTCAATTGGGTCAACCAAATTGTGTACATAATCATGTTATAACAAGTTACTATCATTGGCATTACTGACAGTAGTCCATGTTAATATAGAGATGAGTTTGAAAAAAAAAAAATTAGATAAAAGGATGTTTTATAAAAGCAGATGATGATAAACGTCTAATGATAATTCATCGATCGCACAATTGAATTGTTTCGGTCTAGTCAACCAAAAGAAGACTTCTATCATTATTTTATTAATTTCTAATTACAACAATATTTTTCAGTTAGTTTTAGCAAAAAAAAAAAAGCACTAATAGAATTTCAACGACTTAAGCAACTGGAAGAGATAATGGAGATCTCTATATATGAGTTTGAAGAGTCAAAGAGCCGTCTTGTGGATGTAAAATTAATATGAACATCCCTTTAGGTAATTTCCTGTGGTGAATGGAAATGTTTGTATATATAGAGCCTTTGTTCGATCCTCTAACCCCCGTTGTTTCTTTTTGTTTCTTTAGATAAATTAATTATAAGAGTCATGCCCTTATTTATTAATTGTATTGAGGGCATCTGTAGAGTAAAGATCGATGTCATGTGTAGAATCAATAAAAGCTGCACTGTCTCACACAGTCAAGTCTCCCTTCTGCACATAACTAAGCTCCGGCCTCTTCTTATTCCATCGGTTGTCTATAGTGAAGTGTGATATCTTATTAAGGGAATCAATTGCATTTCTCCCCATTTATTGTTTCTTTTCAAACAAATAATGCATAAATTGCATTTCTGGGAAATTTTCAATCTACATGATTAAAGAGCTAGTATAGGTCAACAAATTGAACCCGATGAGAGAAAAAAAGATCTTCTCTTTTTTTAGAGAGAGAACAGAAGTTTAAAATTAGTATTGGTCATAATTTATTGCTCCAGTACTACAAAAGAAAAGTTATTATAGATTTTGTTTTAATTACTCATTTATATTCTATTTATAGATCACCTTTTGAGGCAATAAACTATTATGGATTCCATTGACGAACTTGCTGTGATGTTTTTTTTGCCCCAAAACCAAACATTTCATTTTTTTTTTAATCTTTTTACACACTAAGCAATCCAACATACAATAATCAAACAGAAAAACAAAAGAGAGAGTGAATGCGATGGAGAAGATTATCTCCAATTTGGAATCGACTTTGTCAAATGAGAGAAAGAAGCACAAGAGGAGCTTAAAAGAAGTACTTGAGGAGAATGTAAGAATTGAAGATTGCAATTTAATACCAGATTGAAGATCTATGCATTGTTTTATTGTTGATATTTACCACATTTTAACATTTTAATTATTGCGGTACTAAGGTTATTCAAGTCTGATATGACATTTCTTATTCTTTGAATCTGACAGGAGGATTTGAGGAAACAAGTAAAAAGTTTGCAGGTACTTTATGGCTTTTTAAGTATTTTATTATGCCGAGTAATTATTGATTAAACTATTTTTCACAGTATAGATAAGTCAAAGAATGATAGGACATGCAGCTGTCCAATGTATATAGAGATTTTAATAAACATGAAATAGTAAGTCCTGACATATTAATTCTAATACGAATAAGAGAATTGTAGTAATCATATAAAAATGTGATAACAGAAGCCGACCTGAATAGCTTCCTTTGAGAAGTAACGACCATCCCCAGACACGACAAGGGTAGCACCTACATCAGGACAGGCAATTTTTGATAAATGATAATGAAATAACTCAACAAATATGCTTCTGCTGAACAATATTTATGTCGGATTTTAGTTCTTACCATGGACTCTGTCAACTGAAAGAGCATAAAAAGTGGATTGGACAAAGTTGTGGAGATAATTAGGCTGCTGGAACACAGTAACCTGAAAGGTGTTTTAAAAATTTGTTAACTACACATCAATACTTTGTTTAAAAGACAAGTTAAATTCAAATTAGAGAAGATAAAACAAAGCATGTTCAACATCTGATGATCTTGGTTAATAATAAAAAAAAGCATCTGGTCGAGGTATGTTTTTGATCAGATAATTATGGAGTCTAACTTCAGACTGTAAAATTTTGAAATCGCCGTATACAAGGTGGAATAGAAAATTTGAACCAATCATTGCTACAAACTAGAATACACAAGTGATCAGGTTTTTGAAAGTCAACTACATACATGATGTAATTTCTGATCCTTGAATAAATGGAGCACAGACAAGGCATTCAATGCTCGATCAGTTTAATCAGTATATCTATGTTTTGTATCATGAGCTGATAAATTTCTTAACTACACTTCAATACTTTGTCTAAAACGAGCAATTTAAACTCACATTAGAGAAGATAAAATAATGCATGTTCAAGATCTGACGATCTTGATTAATAATACAAAAAATTCATCTGGTCAATGTATGTTTCTGATCAGATGATTACAGAGATTAGCTTCAGACTGTAAGATTTTGAAATCACCGTATACAAGTGTAGAATAGAAATTAAAATTAATATTTAGCATTGCTACATATCTAGAATGCACATGTGATCAAGTTTTCTGAAATTCAACTATATGCATGATGCAATATCTGATCCCTGAAAAAATTGTGCACAGACAAGTCATTCAATGCTAGATCAGATTGATCTGTATTTCTATGTTTTGTATCATGAGCTGATTAATCAAATCGTAAGATCCAAACGATAAAATAACTTCTCTCCGAACAGCTGAAACTACTAATGGATCAAAATCGAATCGACTTGATTCACATTATTACATCTAGGAAAATAACGATCTAGAAATCAAGATCCAATAATCACAAGATTCACTGCCACCAGAGAAGGATGCAGAGGATCGGATGAGATAAATTTAAGCAGTACCCAAGCAATTCGACCTGAGAAATGGGATAAGTACCTTCTTCCTAAGGCCGGATGTGCCAGGCTTCTGACCTTCGAAAGGATTGGTCTGCTTCGAGGTAACAGTAAATCCCGCCATGGTTGAGAGAGAGAGAGAGAGAGAGAATGGAAAAGAAGGGATAGGAAGAGAGTGAGGGAGAACCTTTCGGGCTCGGGAATATATCGGGAGAAAAAAGAATTCAGATCCTCCCCGGTACCGTAATAGGGAATCTTTTACAATTACTTGATCTAGACCGTTCTTTTTAACTTGGCACGAATGTCAAAGCCCAATAATACTGCCCCTCCGTCAGCCCGAATCTCAAAGCGGATGAGAGTTAATCTCAAACCGTAAAGTGAAGGGAATCTTTTACAGTAATGGAGAGGATACTTGTCCGAGAAAAAACGAAAGGTTATCGACGAAACAAAATATTCGGAAGAGAATGAGGCAAATGCCAATTCGGTACTCTGCATTTGAAGGCCTGGAGTATGACCGTACAGATAACACCGACCCTTTACTATCTAGTTTTGCTGAAATTGGGAATTCTTTTTCTTTTTCTCTCATATAGAAGTAGAACGAAGAGAATGAGGCAAATGCTAGCCATTGAAGTTATATTATATCAAAGAAATTTAAAACTTGACTAAAAATAAATTTCAATGAAAATTTTACTATAATTACCGTAAATAATTACATCTATAGTTCTACACCGATATTTTTTAATATTATAGACTTTGTTTTCACTACATTTTAAAAAATATTATAGACTTTGTTTCCACTGTATTTTCAAAAAAGGGGAATTTCATGTATACCCTTCAAAAAATTCAAAATTACGTATTCTCCCCTCTAAACTTTAAAATTACGTATTTTCTCTCTAAACTTCAAAAACTCACAAATTTATCCATTTTATTGTCTTTTATATTAAACTCATTCTAAAATTTCAAAATATCCATTTTACCCTTTATTAAAGTATATAAAAGCCCATCAGACTCATATTTGATATGAAGGTTCCTCTACCGTCCGATCCGCACGCATCGCATTACAATCTGTGCGCATCGCTTCAATTCGTACTGATATAAAATGCACAGATCTTAAAGCAATTATGATCCGTGCACATCGCATTAAGACTGTGCATGTCACTTCAATATGCGTGTGTGTTCGCATCAAGATTTCTGCCGATCTTGCGCGCACAGATCTAAAAACAGTTTGGACGGTAGATGAACACAGATTCAAATTTGAGTCTGATGGGCTTTATATGTTTTTAATAAAGGTAAAATGGGTATTTTATAAATTCAGAATGAGTTTTAATATAAAAGATAATAAAATGGATAAACTTGTGAGTATTTAAAGTTTAGAGGGGGGAATACGTAATTTCAAACTTTAGAAGAGGAAATACTTAATTTTGAAGTTTTTTGAGGGATATACGTGAAATCCCCCTTTAAAAAAAAATCTTATTATTTTAAATAGAGGTGTCTGATTGAAAACGAAAAGATATACTCAGATCAGATTTATTTTTCTAGTATCATATGTGGCATTTAACTCTTCCTTCATTTCATATTTCTTTTGAAGAAGAAATGTGAAGATCACGTCTCCAGATTTCATTAATAGACACCATCACATCAACGGTGTCAAGTAAAAGTTATATTTAATTTATTTAATTTTTAATAATAAAAAAGAAAACAAAGTCACATTCGACACATGATCGAAATTTTAATCGAACCGATCAATTAATTAAATTATTAATCGATATTCAAATTTAGATAATATATAATTTTGTCATTTTTTATCGAGTGAGTCTATGGTACTATGCATATCACAAGTTGGTTCGTAATACAGATCAATATTTCCGTTTTCAAAATTCTAACTGTTGATCAGAACCGTTTAACATAATCCCCATGTGAATATCTACTTGCAGACCGGATTTTATATTTTTTAGAATTTTTTTACTATTTTTTAAGATAGGTAGAAAATCACTTGATCTGAAAATTCTGGACCATCCAAAAAAAGTGATTTTCTATCTATCTTTAAAATAGTACAAAAATTTTAAAAAATATAAAATCAGGTTTGCAAGTACACATATTCATATAAAAATTATGTTGAACGGTTCTGATTGACTATTAGGATTTCGAAAACAAAAATATTAATCCGTATCACAGATCAAATTGTACTATGCATAGTACCATAGACTCACTCTTTTTTATCATCCTGTTTTATTTTATTTTTTTTTCTCTTTTCATCTTCCTTTCCTTTCAGTTCAGATCTAAGTGTTTTCTTTAATCATTAACGTGAGAGAGAGAGGAAGTTTTATAAGTGAAAAAAAAAAGGATCCGGCCTTAGTCGCAACTTACAAGCCACGTGAAAAGAAGCGAAGCTTGCGTCCTTTTTTTTCTTCTCTTATTATAAGGTTGAAAAAAATTTCACCTTAAATTTTTAATTTATTGCAAAAAGATCCAAAATGAATTATTTAAGAGATTTGAATTTTGGGTGCGAACCAAGTGCGGTCAAGATCGGCCTCCCTCTGCTCACCCTCACAGTTTTTAGTTCATAGTCTTTTTCAGTATTCAACACATTCTGTTAATTTTTAAATTATGAAATGCAACCCGACACTCATGTTACTTCAATACTTTATATATGATCTTGTATCTCTGTATCGATATCTGTATCCGTATTCAAGGGCGGACCCAGAGTGTTCCAGGGGCAGCTGCCCCTCTTGGATTTTGACTTTTAGTGGAGATTTATCGGTTCCGACCGACTTTGTCCCTTTTGAAATTTTTTTCCTCCTCTGGACGTTTAATTTGTAATTCGGGTTAAATTTAGAGTTAAAATTGAAATAAATATGTTGAATTTTGATTGGTAATTAGAATTATAAGTCAGAGCATTAGAAATTACAAGTCAACGCATTGAAAAGTATAAGTTAAAGCATTGTTTTTTATCGAGTACTCAATTAGTTAATGAATTTAAATCCGATTAAGTATTTAAACTCGATTCGATATTTTTTTGTTCCCCTGACGAAAATCCTGAATCTAAATCTATATCTGTATCGATGCAACATAGCTTACACCAAATGAGTAATTGTTATTGATGTATTGCTTTAGATTTTGTTAATTCTTCTGATTAATTCTTCCAATCTAGATCAGACATATAACGAAAGAGAAATTCTCCGTGCGTGTACAATGTATAGTCGTATGGACATCATAACCAACGGCCGATAAATATGAATACAGATCCAGCGAAGTAACTCAATTTTTAGGTTTTAGATTGGAACCGTCCGATTCGAATCCGTGACAATTCATTTCGAAGTGGAGCGCACACATCCCGACGATAGATTCAAATCTCGGAATGACCCCGAGCGACAAATTCGAATTGGACGGTTCCGATCCAAAACCAAAAAATTGAATTACTTTGGGGAATCCGGACCCGATAAATATGGGTTCCATGGGTTACTCCATGCATTCCATTGTAAGGAATTTGATCCTAGTTAACTCAAATTTTGAGTTTAAATCCGGACGATCCGATTTAAAATCCATACGAATATTAAAGACCCGTATGCATTACCGGTATGGTTCAGATTAGCCCGATGACTAGGGGTGTTCAAATGGATCAGTTTATTCGGTTTTAAATCGAACCGGCAAATTTCGGTTTAATTGGATCGGTTGTTCGGTTTAAATGGTTCGGTTCGGTTTAGTTTTTGAAGAAGTTCGGTTTAAATGGTTCGGTTCAGTTTTGGAATCTTCAAATCGGTTTGAACCGAACCAACCGGTTTAATAAAAAAATGGATTGGTTTATAATGGATCGGTTTATTTTGTGCGGTTTATAATGGATCAGTAAATCGGTTTATGAAAAACCGGCTTGTGTGGTTATCAAAAATATTATCCAAATCAGTTTGAACCGAACCAACTAGTTTTGAAATGTTTATTTGTAACTTGAAATGTTTGTATTCAATTCTACCGAACAAACCGAAGTTTAAATCGGTTTAATCGGTTTGGAATTTTAATTCGATTGGTTTGATTGGGTTTTCAAAATTCGGTTCAAACTGCAATTCGGCAAAAAAAAAGTTCGCCCCTACAGAAGACAGTCCGGACTCCGGAGCTAAACTCAAAATTTTGAGTTTACTCGAGAAGATATAACGAACTACAGTATACAGGTTAGGCAAACTTCCTGGTGCACTGAATTTTCAAATTAATGTGCATGTTTTGGACAACATCAATCAAATCTATTCAATTTCATTCAAATTCAAAAATCGTTGAACATAATATTAATACAAGTGTTGCGAATATAGTTGGAATATGCACGCAGGGGAGTAAGGGTCGGGGAAGGGGGAGGGGATCAGTGTTTTAATATTTGGTTCTCATGTGGTATTCGGAAGGCCACCGTATACTGCATATACGGTATGCGGCCGAATATGTGAATTCTTATTTGAATTTATATATGCATATTTTTTATTAAATATTTAATCCCACAGTACTTAAATACAATAAGGTAGCATGTAGAGAGGTTATAAAAGACTTCTGAGTGGGACGCTTGAAGAGAACACCTACCTGGCGGGTTTGGAACTCATTTAATGATTCGGGTCCGGAACTCTTTTAATGGGTTTTGAATGTTTTTTATTTTTTTAAAGCATGGATTCAATATTCGGTCCGAATAACTATTTTCTATTCGGCCGGACATTGAATAGGAATATATGGTCATATATTCACCGAATATAACTGAATTTTAAAACACTGGAGGGGACTATTCTCTTTGCATATTAATTTAATGTTATGATGATCTATAAATCCAGACTAATTTTGTCCTCTCCTACTGAAATTATGATTTGTAATTAGGGGTTAAATTTATTAGAGTTAAAATTAGAATATTTTTTTAATATCTGATTAGTAATTAGAATTAGAAGTTAGAACATTAAAAATTAGAAGTCACAATGCTGAAAATTATAAGTTTGAGCATAGTTTTAATCTAGTACTTAATCAGTTATTTTTTAGTAAAGTTTGGAGGTCTCGATTAGTTATTTAAATCCGATTTATTATTTTTTTGCCCTCTCCTCTTTTTCCGACAAAAATCTTGAATCCGCCCATATATGTATATATACAAATTGCATTTAGACAAAAAAAATACATAATTAAGAAATTTTAATCCGAATAAAGCTGTTTTTTTTCTCAAGATATATATATCCTGCCACTTCACCAGTGTTAGAAATATTATTACAAAATTAATTACTCGTGTGACGTGCTCACCAAAAGAGTATGGTAAGTAGAACTTTAAAAATCAATCAGATTGACTTTAAATGACGAATTTAAATCGTTGAAACCGATATACTTCACGAGTGATGTGTGTACATACAAAATTTTGAAATTTTCGAATTCGTATATTACAAAGTCAAGCGGTAAAAAAAATGATGAAAAATGAATGCATTAAAAACTTTATAAATAACTTTTAAAACTTCATTTTGACCGATTGACTTTGTACTAAACGAATTCGAAAATTTCAAAATTTTGCATGTACACGCATCACTCGTTAAGTAGATAGGTTTCAATAGTTTGAATTCGTCGTTTGAAGCAAATCTGATATATTTTTAAAATTGTATTCATCAAACTCTCTTGCTGAACACATCACACAGTAGCTTTACTCCTAAATTATATTATATATGAACAATTAATGTTTGCTTTCAATTGCATTAATTTGCCGCTAAAAATATGCATGGTCAAGGTACATATTATATATATATGCTCAATTATAATCTAAAAAAACACCCCTAATTAATTCACAGAGGGTTACAAACATTTCGTTGATGCCTACGGGCTTTTGAAATAAATAAATAAAAACATTTCGTTGAACACAATTCCAAAAAGCAAATCAACAAAATCATATTTTTCATATTTCAAAAATAAAATTAAAACAAAAAAAAATCAAAATTAAGTTTGAAGAAAGAATGAAAATCAACCTAGCTAGCTATAGCTACTCGGTGGTCTCGGACTCCCCACTTGGCGACACTTCCCCGTTCTTCACAATCTCCTCAATTCTCATCACCACCTCAGATATATTAGGCCGTTGATCAGGGAACTGCACTGTACAATCCACTGCGACCTGAAGGAGTTGCATCATATCCTCTCCCGCACTCTGGTATCTCACAAGATCCATGTCAAACACCTCTCCCGTAGAATCCTCCTGCACCACTGACTGCACCCACCTTGGCAAATCCACTCCTTCTTCACTCAGTAGCGCTTGTGCCGGTGCCTTCCCCGTCAACAGCTCTAGCACAAGTACACCACAGCTGTACACATCAGCTTTTTGGGAAATTTTTTTTGGGTCGGTGATTTCAGGGGCACGGTATCCTGCGACACGGGAGGTAGGGGAGGTTGTGCTGATAAAGGAAAATAGGCCGTGGTCTGATAGCCGGGCCTCGTATGAGGTGGTGAGGAGCACGTTGGAGGATTTGATGTTGCCGTGAGAGAATGTGGGTCCTGCTGAGTGGATGTGGTGGAGTCCACGGGAGACTGCCAAGGCGATGTTAGCTCGAGTTTCCCAGTTTAGCGGGGTCCGGCCGGAGCCTCGGTTCCCTGTTTGGCACAGAGGAGGATGAAAAAAGTATGATGATATATACAAGTAGATTGTTAAGTCAATCATGCACGATGCTGTTGGTAACACTATTAAAATAATACAATCATGGTCTAAGAAGCTGATACTTGTATTCTTATTAAAGAGTTAAAAAGGAAAAAATCATAGTTTCTGAAAGCACTTGAGAGTAGGTCCGATGGGCATCGGACCTACTCTAGTTCGACGGTTTAATCACCGTCGATTTGCTTTAAAAGTCGTGCAGAACGCTTTCAACTTCGTGCGTGTCTGTTTCAATTTTGGTGCGCACAAATCTTAAATTAGATCGGACGGTCATCATGCTCGTTGAACCTAAAAGTAGGTCCGATGGGCATCGGACCTACTCCGTTCTCTTCCGAAAGATGTATATAAAACGCAAACATGTATGTTGTCCAGCATGTAATTAAATCCATTTAGATATTTTCATGGATATTTACAGAAAAGCTTATTGTCATATATACAATTGAAACGGACGGTCCAGATTTACTCCTAGCCGGTGGTGCTTTGAGACTTAAAGAAGTTCCTTATGTAGAAGATAATTCTGTGCCAAGCATAGCCCCTAAAAATCTGTCCTCTGGGAACGATTCATCCTTTGTTGGCGTTAATTTACCTACTAAAATAGTGCTAAGTTAAAAGAATAATTTTGGACCATTCGGTTCAATTGTACTTAGTCAGTCAGGTAACCTGATGGGATGTGAATTCTATATGAGGAGGGCTTAAATGCTTCATTGCTTTATAAAATTAATGTCATGTCCTGTCCACGACGGAGGACCATCAAGGACTAGTAAAAAAATAAAATCAAACGGAAAGGACTAGAAACGAAGATGCTACAAATAATGTATGGGGATATTACAAAAGCAGCAGTATGATTTTTGATGGAATTTCAATGATCATGAAAGAAAGGGTAATCACACAAATGCCAAACTTTGCAAGGTCATGGCGTAAGAATCATGTGGTACTCCCTACCTACCTTTTAGTCAACAGAAAAAAAAAGGAAAAATACTATATATGGATGATGGGCATTTATCAACTTATATCAACAGCTTCAACCATGATCGAAACACACACATATATATATCTCAAAAATGATCATTTTCAAGCAATGTCAAATTCTGAAAATGACCATCTAGCTACTAGATATATAAACTATCTTTGTCTTATGAAAACTTGGGAGACCTTGAGAGACTTGGCCCTTGGCTTAGCTCATAATTATGTTTTTTTATTTTTTCTTCATCATTTTTTATATGAATTTATAATACAAATAAACTAAAAGAATTCTGAATTGTTCATTAAGAACTAAAAAACGAAGTTTGTGATTAATTTGCACGTCTAGAGATATCTCCAAAGTCTAAACCTCAAAATGCAATTGTTTTATCTTTTCATATATATATATATATATATATATATATATATATAGAGATTGGCTAATGTAATAACGTTAGAACTTCGGCCGAAGTTCTAACGGGTCGTTTTTGCAATTTCAAAATCCAAACAACCCATCCGAACCGTTCAACATGTTCTCTATATTGAAATGTGCTTGGAGACTAAATTTTACATTTTTTGGAATTTTTTTGCTATTTATTAAGCCACTTTGAAAGTTTCTGATCCAACGGTGAACAGTAAAAAACAGCCAAATTTTCTGGACCACCGGATCAGAATTTTCAAAGTGGCTTAATAAATAGCAAAAAAATTCCAAAAAATGTAAAATTTGGTCTCCAAGCACATTTCAATATAGAGAACATGTTGAACGGTTCGGATGGGTTGTTTGGATTTTGAAATTGCAAAAACGACCCGTTAGAACTTCGGGCCAAAGTTCTAACGTTATTACATTAGCCAATCTCTATATATATATATATATTTGTACACACTCATATAGCTAGCGTAGTTTCTTTGTTACTTTAAAAAGAAGAGACAGGCAGACAGCTGTTAAATTAAAAGAAAACAACTTCAAATTAAACCAAATTGTATTAATTAACTGATAATTATTCATGAATACCCATAATATAACGATATTGCTGGTAAACAGACAAAAAAGAGAATCAGATTTACCATGCAAAACAGCAGAGAGGCTTCCCATGGGCATATAATCATACACAAGCAATCTCTCATCCTTGCTATTGTAATATGCCAGTAGCGGCACGATATTCCTGTGCTCCAACTCCCCAACTCTCTCCACCTTTTCCCGGAATTCCCGTTCTGACAAGTATATTTTCATCACTCGCTTTACAGCCACCATCTCCCCCGATTCAAGTATCGCCTTATAAGTGGTACAGTATGTGCCTTTCCCAAGCACTTCTGCTGAAGCATGCAAGAACGCTTCCAAGTCAAACCTTTTAACTTCTCCTTTCCTAAAGAACACGAATTTCCTATTAGTCGTTGGGACTACCACTGGCACCACTGATACAGCATTCAAGGATTCTGTAGCTGAGCTATATGGCGCAGCTTGTGCCGTATCAGATTGTATTTGTGCCAGTTCTGGCTGCATCACTGTGGACGGCCCTATGACAAGAGTTGTTTCTGGTTGTTTTGTGTTGGCTGTTTGGTCGTCATTCTGCCCCTTCCTAACTAAAATCACTAACAGGAAAATTAACACTGCAACTGCCACAACAGATGCAATGACAATACCGACAATGACACCAGCAGATAGGCGTTTACTACCACTGGTTGGTGGGCCAGCTGGGGAAGGAGACGGAGGAGAGAGACTTGAGCTCGGCGGTGGTCCAAACTGACAGGGCCCGAGGGGCCCACCACACAGTTTCGTGCCAATAAAAGCCGAAGCTGGAAATTTTGTTAGACTAGGTGGTATCGGCCCAGAGAGATTACTATTATAAGAAATGTTGAATTGCTGCAAATTGGGAAAATTCAACTCTTGAGGAAGGGTACCAGAGAAGTCATTATATTGTAATAACAGATATTTTAGCTGTGTGAGGTTGTTTAGCGAAATGGATATAGCACCCGAGAAATTGTTTGAAGAAAGATCTAATTTTTCGAGAGAAAGCAATGAAGAGAGCACGGTCGGTATTGGGCCTGTAAACTTATTATTATTTAAATACATCTCAGTGATGTTTCTGTGAAGGGAGAGATCATCTGGCAATGGTGAGGTAATGAGGTTGTACCTGAGAGAGAGAACTTTGAGAGAGGTGAGGTTGGAGATGGTTGACAAAGGGATGGCACCGGACAATCCGGTACCAGGAAGGCGGAGCTGGAAGATACGGGGCCCAGTGAAGGTGGAGCTGCAATTAACACCGACCCAAGTAGTGCAGGGGTAGTTGGTGGATGTCCATGAATCGAGAGAATGTGTGCGGGTTGCCAAGGCGGATTTGAAGGTGAAGAGAGCGGTCGAGTCATCTGTAAGTGATTGGGAGGTACTAAGGAGGGGAAGGGAGATGAGAAGGAGAGAGAAGAGAAGAGAAGCCAAGTCCTCCATTAAAGCATGAGGAGGGAGAGAGAGAGATGGGGTATAGGAAAGTTGGAAGTTGAAGCGGGACAAAAAAAGCCCCAGTATTTCTATTATGTATGACATGCAAAGAAGTGTTTCGGATTATGAAAAAAAAATTAGGAAGATGATAAATTATTAGTTTTGGTCCATGGACCATGAGCATGTTTCTTGCACGTCTATGGGGGACCCATGTTACTAGCCAATGGCCACAATTATCTTAATTTAAAAAAAAAAAAAAAACTAAACTTGCTATTAAAATGTTTCAACGGTTTTTGGATCTTCTTAAGTTAAAATTCTGTAATTACTCTTTTAAGGTTAGCGAGCAACTATCTCACCAACAATTAATTGTATTAAAAAAGAGAAATAGTTTTAAATGTGTACAAGGTCCCCTATGCAAATAGCTCACCAACAATTAATTGTATTAAAAAAGAGAAATAGTTTTAAATTTGTACAGGGTCCCCTATGCAAATAGCCCACCAACAATATTCTGTAACTATTTTGATTTTGAAAAACCGTTTGAAAGGTTATTTATGAAGTTGTTAAATAAGTTTAACATAACAATGGATCCTTTATAAATATTCCACAATTAATTAGGTATAAGTGTGCGGCGAGGTTGGAGAATAGAAATTGTTTTTCTCCCTTGTTTTTTCTTGTGGTCAGGTTGGAAGGTATAGTGCACGGGGCGTGCATCTAATAATAATGCTACATTTCTAATACATGATTGAAATTAATGGTCAATTAAGTCGTTTAGGAGAATTCAAAATTCTGAAAGAAATAAGATAGGCAACCAATCACTATATATTAATTAAGGTAAGGGTTGGTTTCATATGTAATAAGAATAGCTAGGTAGGTTAATTATATATTTGAATTGGTCTATAAGCTAGCAACTGAGGAATAAATGCTAACATAAATTAAGTTTGTCAATTGCAAACATGAAACTGCTTCCGTTGCCCCCATTCCATGCTAACATTAAGTTCAGTGTTTACCTACCATATCAGCAAACTCTGCTTTGAGGTTTAATATGTCTACCTTTTCTTTGCGTCAGCAAAGAAATTAAACTAGGACTGCGGGCCTTGCTACAGGGTTTTTTTTTTTTTTTTTAAGGTTAGTGGCTGCTAGAGGGTTTATTTACCAGCATCTGAATTATAAACACAAATACACAATCAGGGAAGGGACGAGGAGGCAAGTGGTACCTTTGCTTCATTGGTTCGTAGCTCCATTTCAAACATTGGAATTTGGATGGATATCTCAAGGTTGATATTCCACTTTTAGATTGAATTTCAGGGTAATATGCGTTGGACTGGTTTGCCAGGGCTTTATCAAATTAACCAGTAATCATGGCCTAATTACGTATCAAATATAACCATAGCTCAAAATTGTTCAAATCCCGGCACATTCGGTGAAGCTTCTAGTTTTAATTATGACAATGTCACGGCCCGACATTGCAATCCTGAATTTCAGGTGATGGCAAATGGAGTTGAGGTAGTCATGATCAGCTGGTTTATGAGTTGGTCGATTCCACGCTAAATGTGCCGGTTTCGGGACAAATGAGCCAATTTATGTGTCTTCTCACATGATCGTAAGAGAGTTAACAACTCAGTTGATCGGTCCTCACGTTGTACCAAACTAAACAATTAAAGTGTTAGCTGTATGGATGAATTTGCTGAGATATTCCTCCACCAGTTGCAACAACGAACTGAACTGCAGTGCTCAATTGGGTCAAGCAAATTGTGTACATAATCATGTTATAACAAGTCACTATCATTGGCATTACTGACAGTAGTCCATGTTAATATAGAGATGAGTTTGAAAAAAAAAAAAATATTAGATAAAAGGATGTTTTATAAAAGCAGATGATGATAAACGTCTAATGATAATTCATCGATCGCACAATTGAATTGTTTCGGTCTAGTCAACCAAAAGAAGACTTCTATCATTTTTTTATTAATTTCTAATTACAACAATATTTTTCAGTTAGTTTTAGCAAAAAAAAAAAAGCACTAATAGAATTTCAACGACTTAAGCAACTGGAAGAGATAATGGAGATCTCTATATATAAGTTTGGAGAGTCAAAGAGCCGTCTTGTGGTTGTAAATTAATATGAACATTCCTTTAGGTAATTTCCTGTGGTGCATGGAAATGTTTGTATATATAGAGCTTTTGTTCGATCCTCTAACCCCCATTGTTTCTTTCTGTTTCTTTAGAGAAATTAATTATATGAGTCATGCCCTTATTTATTAATTTTATTGAGGGCATCTGTAGAGTAAAGATCGATGTCATGTGTAGAATCAATAAAAGCTGCACTGTCTCACACAGTCAAGTCTCTCTTCTGCACATAACTAAGCTCCGGCCTCTTCTTATTCCATCGGTTGTCTATAGTGAAGTATGATATCTTATTAAGGGAATAAATTGCATTTCTTTTTTACCCCATTTATTGTTTCTTTTCAAACAAATAATGCATAAATTGCATTTCTTTGCACTTTTCAATCTACATGATTAAAGAGCTAGAGTATAGGTCAACAAATTGAACCTGATGAGAGAAAAAAAGATCTTTTCTTTTTTTGAGAGAGAACAGAAGTTTAAAATTAGTATTGGTCATAATTTATTGCTCCAGTACTACAAAAGAAAAGTTATTATAGATTTTGTTTTAATTACTCATTTATATTCTATTTATAGATCACCTCTAGAGCCAATAAACTATTATGGATTCCATTGACGATCTTGCTGTGATATTTTTTTTGCCCCAAAACCAAACATTTCATTTTTTTTTTATCTTTTTACACACTAAGCAATCCAACATAAAATAATCAAACAGAGAAACAAAAGAGAGAGTGAATGCGATGGAGAAGATTATCTCCAATTTGGAATCGACTTTGTCAAATGAGAGAAAGAAGCACAAGAGGAGCTTAAAAGAAGTACTTGAGGAGAATGTAAGAATTGAAGATTGCAATTTAAAACCAGATTGAAGATCTATGCATTGTTTTATTGTTGATATTTACTACATTTTAACATTTTAATTATTGCGGTACAAAGGTTATTCAAGTCTGATATGACATTTCTTATTCTTTGAATCTGACAGGAGGATTTGAGGTAACAAGTAAAAAGTTTGCAGGTACTTTATGGCTTTATAAGTATTTTATTATGCCGAGTAATTATTGATTAAACTATTTTTCACAGTATAGATAGTCAAAGAATGATAGGACATGCAGCTGTCCAATGTATTTAGAGATTTTAATAAACATGAAATAGTAAGTCCTGATATATTAATTCTAATACGAATAAGAGAATTGTAGTAATCATATAAAAATGTGATAACAGAAGCCGACCTGAATAGCTTCCTTTGAGAAGTAACGACCATCCCCAGACACGACAAGGGTAGCACCTACATCAGGACAGGCAATTTTTGATAAATGATAATGAAATAACTCAACAAATATGCTTCTGCTGAACAATATTTATGTCGGATTTTAGTTCTTACCATGGACTCTGTCAACTGAAAGAGCATAAAAAGTGGATTGGACAAAGTTGTGGAGATAATTAGGCTGCTGGAACACAGTAACCTGAAAGGTGTTTTAAAAATTTGTTAACTACACATCAATACTTTGTTTAAAAGACAAGTTAAATTCAAATTAGAGAAGATAAAACAAAGCATGTTCAACATCTGATGATCTTGGTTAATAATAAAAAAAAGCATCTGGTCGAGGTATGTTTTTGATCAGATAATTATGGAGTCTAACTTCAGACTGTAAAATTTTGAAATTGCCGTATACAAGGTGGAATAGAAAATTTGAACCAATCATTGCTACAAACTAGAATACACAAGTGATCAGGTTTTTGAAAGTCAACTACATACATGATGTAATTTCTGATCCTTGAATAAATGGAGCACAGACAAGGCATTCAATGCTCGATCAGTTTAATCAGTATATCTATGTTTTGTATCATGAGCTGATAAATTTCTTAACTACACTTCAATACTTTGTCTAAAACGAGCAATTTAAACTCACATTAGAGAAGATAAAATAATGCATGTTCAAGATCTGACAATCTTGATTAATAATATAAAAAATTCATCTGGTCAATGTATGTTTCTGATCAGATGATTACAGAGACTAGCTTCAGACTGTAAGATTTTGAAATCACCGTATACAAGTGTAGAATAGAAATTAAAATTAATAATTAGCATTGCTACATATCTAGAATGCACATGTGATCAAGTTTTCTGAAATTCAACTACATGCATGATGTAATATCTGATCCCTGAAAAAATTGTGCACAGACAAGTCATTCAATGCTAGATCAGATTGATCTGTATTTCTATGTTTTGTATCATGAGCTGATTAATCAAATCGTAAGATCCAATCGATAAATAGCTTCTCTCCGAACAGCTGAAACTACTGATGGATCAAAATCGAATCGACTTGATTCACATTATTACATCTAGAAATCAAGGTCCAATAATCACAAGATTCACTGCCACCGGACAAGGATGCAGAGGATCGGATGAGATAAATTTAAGCAGTACCCAAGCAATTCGACCTGAGAAATGGGATAAGTACCTTCTTCCTAAGGCCGGATGTGCCAGGCTTCTGACCTTCGAAAGGATTGGTCTGCTTCGAGGTAACAGTAAATCCCGCCATGGTTGAGAGAGAGAGAGAGAGAATGGAAAAGAAGGGATAGGAAGAGAGTGAGGGAGAACCTTTCGGGCTCGGGAGAATATCGGGAGAAAAAAGAATTCATCCTCCCCGGTACCGTAATAGGGATTCTTTTACAATTACTTGATGCACGAAATCTCGAAGCCAAATAATACTGCCCCTTCGTCAGCCCGAATCTCAAAGCGGCTGAGAGTTAATCTCAAACCGTAAAGTGAAGGGAATCTTTTACAGTGTAATAAAGAGGATACTTGTCCGAGAATAAACGGAAGGTTATCGACGAAACAAAATATTCGGAAGAAAATAGCCACCACTGGAGTATGATCGTACAGATCATACCAATTCGGTACTCTGCATTTGAAGGCCTGGAGTATGACCGTACAGATAACACCGACCCTTTACTATCGAGTTTTGCTGAAATTGGGAATTCTTTTTTTCTTTTTCTCCCATATAGAAGTAGAACGAAGAGAATGAGGCAAATGCTAGCCATTGAAGTTATATTATATCAAAGAAATTTAAAACTTGACTAAAAATAAATTGAAAATGAAAATTTACTATAATTACTCCAAATAATTACATCCATAGTTCTACACCGCTTTTTTTTAATATTATAGACTTTGTTTTCACCGCATTTTATAAAATATTATAGACTTTGTTTCCACTGCATTTTAAAAAAAAGGTAATTTCACGTATACCCTTCAAAAAAACTTCAAAATTACGTATTCCCCTCTAAACTTTGAAATTACGTATTTTTCCCTCTAAACTTTAAAAACTGACAAATTTATCCATTTTATTGTTCTTTTATATTAAAACTCATTCTAAAATTTTAAAATATCCATTTCACCTTCTATTAAAAGCATATAAAAGCCCATCAGACTCAAATTTGAATCTGAAGGGTCCCTCTACCGTCCGATCCGCACGCATCGCATTAAGATCTGCGTGCATCGCTTCAATATTCGTGCTAATCTAGCACACACTAATTTTTAAGCAATTACGATCCGTGCGCATCGCATTAAGATCTGTGCATGTCACTTCAATATGTGTGTGTGTTGGCATCAAGATTTGTGCCAATCTTGCGCGCACAGATCTAAAAGCAGTTCGGACGGTAGATGAACTGTTCAGATTCAAATTTGAGTGTGATGGGCTTTATATGTTTTTAATAAAGGGTAAAATGGTATTTTATAAATTTAGAATGAGTTTTAATATAAAAGACAATAAAATGAGTAAATTTGTGAGTATTTGAAGTTTAGAGGGGAAATACGTAATTTCAAACTTTAGAGGAGAAAATACGTAATATTGAAGTTTTTGAGGGGTATACGTGAAATCCCCCCTTTAAAAAAAGAATCTTATTATTTTAAATAAATGTGTTTTATTGAAAACGAAAAGATATACTCAAATCAAATTTATTTTTCTAGTATCATATGTGTCATTTAACTCTTCCTTCATTTCATATTTCTTTGAAATATGAAAAAGAAATGAGGAGATCATGTCTTCTTCAGATTCCATTAATAGACACCATCACATCAATGGTGTCAAGTAAAAGTTATATTTAATTTATCTAATTTTTAATAATAAAAAAGAAACAAAGTCACATTCGACACATGATCCAAATTTTAATCGAACCGATCAAGTAATTAAATTATTAATCGATATTCAAATTTAGATAATATATAATTTTGTCATTTTTTATCATCCTGTTTTATTTTATTTTTTTTCTCTTTTCATCTTCCTTTCCTTTCAGTTCAGATCTAAGTGTTTTCTTTAATCATTAACGTGAGAGAGAGAGGAAGTTTTATAAGTGAAAAAAAAAGGGATCCGGCCTAAGTTGCAACTGACAAGCCACGTGAAAATAAGCGAAGGTTACGTACTTGCGTCCTTTTTTTTCTTCTCTTATTATAAGGTTGAAAAAAAATTTCACCTTAAATTTTTAATTTATTGCAAAAAGATCCAAAATGAATTATTTAAGAGATTTGAATTTTGGTTGCGAACCAAGTGCGGTCAAAGTTACATTTAATTTATAAAATGCAACCCGACACTCATGTTACTTCAATACTTTATAAATGATCTTGTATCGTATCCGATACGTATCGTATCTCTGTATCGATATTTGTATCCGTATTCAGGGGCAGACCCAAGAGTGTTGCAGGGGCAGCTGCCCCTCTTGGATTTTGACTTTTAGTGGAGATTTATCGGTACCGATCGACTTTGTCCCTTCTGAAATTTTTTACCCCTCCTCTGGACGTTTAATTTGTAATTCGAGTTAAATTTAGAGTTAAAATTGAAATAAATATGTTGAATTTTAATTGGCAATTAGAATTATAAGTCAGAGTATTAGAAATTACAAGTCAAAGTATTGAAAAGTATAAATTAAAGCATTGTTTTTTATCGAGTACTCAATTAGTTAATGAATTTAAACCCGATTAAGTATTTAAACTCGATTCAATATTTTTTGTCCCCATGACGAAAATCCTGAATCTGCCCCCGTCCGTATCACTTTGAAAATTATTGTATCGTTGTTGATCAGTATCATATCCGATACGAAATCTCTATCTATATCCATGCAACATAGCTTACACCAAATGAGTAATTGTTATTGATGTATTGCTTTAGATTTTATCAATTCATCCAATCTAGATTAGACATATAACGAAGACAATTCCCAGTGCGTGTACAATGTATAGTCGTATGGACATCGTAACCAACGGCCGATAAATATGGGTTCCATGGTTACTCCATGCATTCCATTGTAAGGAATTTGATCCTAGTTAACTCAAATTTTGAGTTTAAATCCGGACGATCCGATTTAAAATCCATACGAATATTAAAGACCCATATGCATTACCGGTATGGTTCAGATTAGCCCGATGATTAGGGGTGTTTATTCGGTTTCACCGGCAAATTTCGGTTTAATTGGATCGGTTGTTCGGTTTAAATGATTCGGTTCGGTTTAGTTTTTGAAGAAGTTCGGTTTCAATGGTTCGGTTTGGTTTTGGAATCTTCAAATCGGTTTGAATCGAACCAACCGGTTTAATAAAAAAATGGATTGGTTTATAATGGATCAGTTTATTTTGCGCGGTTTATAATGGATCGGTAAATCGGTTTATGAAAAACCGGCTTGTGTAGTTATCAAAAATATTATCCAAATCGGTTTGAACCGAACTAACCGGTTTTGAAATGTTTATTTGTAACTTGAAATGTTTGTATTCGATTCAACCGAACAAACCGAAGTTTAAATCGGTTTAATCGGTTCGGTTTTAAATTGGTTTGGAATTTTAATTCAGTTAATTTGATTGGGTTTTCAAAATTCGGTTCAAACTGCAGTTCGGCAAAAAAAAGTTCGCCCCTACAGAAGACAGTCCGGACTCCGGAGCTAAACTCAAAATTTGAGTTAACTCGAGAAGATATAACGAACTACAGTATACAGGTTAGGCAAACTTCCAGGTGCACTGAATTTTCAAATTAATGTGCATGTTTTGGACAACATCAATCAAATCTATTCAATTTCATTCAAATTCAAAAATCGTTGAACATAATATTAATACAAGTGTTGCGAATATAGTTGGAATATGCACGCAGGGGAGTAAGGGTCGGGGAAGGGGGAGGGGATCAGTGTTTTAATATTTGGTTCTCATGTGGTATTCGGAAGGCCACCATATACTGCATATACGGTATGCGGCCGAATATGTGAATTCTTATTTGAATTTAAATATGCATATTTTTTATTAAATATTTAATCCCACAGTACTTAAATACAATAAGGTAGCATGTAGAGAGGTTATAAAAGACTTCTGAGTGGGACGCTTGAAGAGAACACCTACCTGGCGGGTCTGGAACTCGTTTAATGATTCGGGTCCGGAACTCTTTTAATGGGTTTTGAATGTTTTTTATTTTTTTTAAAGCATGGATTCAATATTCGGTCCGAATAACTATTTTCTATTCGGCCGGGCATTGAATAGGAATATATGGTCATATATGAGGAGGGATCCACTTACAACAAATTTGAGTTACAACAAAGTTACAACATTCATTTTTTTCATTTTCAAAGTCCAAATCGTCGATCCAAACCGTTCAACATGATCATCTAAATAAAATGTACTTGCAGATCAAATTTTACATTTTTTTGAATTTTTTTACTATTTATTAAGATGGGTACAAAATTCAATGGTCTAAGTATGGCTATTTTTTGTAAAATACTTAATAAATAGTAAAAAATTCAAAAAAATGTAAAATTTGATCTGCAAGTACATTTTATTGTGGAGATCATGTTGAACGGTTGGATCGACGATTTGGACTTTGAAAATGAAAAAAATGAATGTTGTAACTTTGTTGTAACTCAAATTTGTTGTAAGTGGATCCCTCCTCGTCATATATTCACCGAATATAACTGAATTTTAAAACACTGGAGGGGACTATTCTCTTTGCATATTAATTTAATGTTATGATGATCTATAAATCCAGACTAATTTTGTCCTCTCCTACTGAAATTATGATTTGTAATTAGGGGTTAAATTTATTAGAGTTAAAATTAGAATATTTTTTTAATATCTTATTAGTAATTAGAATTAGAAGTTAGAACATTAAAAATTAGAAGTCACAATGCTGAAAATTATAAGTTTGAGCATAGTTTTAATCTAGTACTTAATCAGTTTCTTTTTAGTAAAGTTTGGAGGTCTCGATTAGTTATTTAAATCCGATTTATTATTTTTTTGCCCTCTCCTCTTTTTCCGACAAAAATCTTGAATCCGCCCATATATGTATATATACAAATTGCATTTAGACAAAAAAATACATAATTAAGAAATTTTAATCCGTATAAAGCTGTTTTTTTTCTCAAGATATATATATCCTGCCACTTCACCAGTGTTAGAAATATTATTACCAATATGTAAAATTAATTACTCGTGTGACGTGCTCACCAAAAGAGTATGGTAAGTAGAACTTTAAAAATCAATCAGATTGACTTTAAATGACGAATTTAAATCGTTGAAACCGATATACTTCACGAGTGATGTGTGTACATACAAAATTTTGAAATTTTCGAATTCGTATATTACAAAGTCAAGCGGTAAAAAAAATGATGAAAAATGAATGCATTAAAAACTTTATAAATAACTTTTAAAACTTCATTTTGACCGATTGACTTTGTACTAAACGAATTCGAAAATTTCAAAATTTTGCATGTACACGCATCACTCGTTAAGTAGATAGGTTTCAACAGTTTGAATTCGTCGTTTGAAGCAAATCTGATATATTTTTAAAATTGTATTCATCAAACTCTCTTGCTGAACACATCACACAGTAGCTTTACTCCTAAATTATATTATATATGAACAATTAATGTTTGCTTTCAATTGCATTAATTTGCCGCTAAAAATATGCATGGTCAAGGTACATATTATATATATATGCTCAATTATAATCTAAAAAAACACCCCTAATTAATTCACAGAGGGTTACAAACATTTCGTTGATGCCTACGGGCTTTTGAAATAAATAAATAAAAACATTTCATTGAACACATTTCCAAAAAGCAAATCAACAAAATCATATTTTTCATATTTCAAAAATAAAATAAAAACAAAAAAAAAATCAAAATTAAGTTTGAAGAAAGAATGAAAATGAAAATCAACCTAGCTAGCTATAGCTACTCGGTGGTCTCGGACTCCCCACTTGGCGACACTTCCCCGTTCTTCACAATCTCCTCAATTCTCATCACCACCTCAGATATATTAGGCCGTTGATCAGGGAACTGCACTGTACAATCCATTGCCACCTGAAGGAGCTGCATCATATCCTCTCCCGCACTCTGGTATCTCACAAGATCCATGTCGAACACCTCTCCCGTAGAATCCTCCTGCACCACTGACTGCACCCACCTTGGCAAATCCACTCCTTCTTCACTCAGTAGCGCTTGTGGCGGTGCCTTCCCCGTCAACAGCTCTAGCACAAGTACACCATAGCTGTACACATCAGCCTTTTGGGAAATTTTTTTTGGGTCGGTGATTTCAGGGGCACGGTATCCTGCGACACGGGAGGTAGGGGAGGTTGTGCTGATAAAGGAAAATAAGCCGTGGTCTGATAGCCGGGCCTCGTATGAGGTGGTGAGGAGCACGTTGGGGGATTTGATGTTGCCGTGAGAGAATGTGGGTCCCGCTGAGTGGATGTGGTGGAGTCCACGGGAGACTGCCAAGGCAATGTTAGCTCGAGTTTCCCAGTTTAGCGGGGTCCGGCCGGAGCCTCGGTTTCCTGTTTGGCACAGAGGAGGATGAAAATTAGAGAGTAGAAAAAATGATGGTCTACTTTGCAACAATTAATTATTGTTGATTGCTTCAATTTAATTAATTCCGTATTTCCGTTAGTGTAGTTTAGAAAAATTTGTGCTGTCATTTGACTTTGCTTCTGTTAAGAAAGCAACTTTTCATGTAATTTGTAAGAAGTATGATGATACCAAGTAGATTGTTCAAGTCAATCATGCACGATGCTGTTGTTAACACTATTAAAATAATACAATCATGGTCTAAGAAGCTGATACTTGTATTCTTATTAAAACGCAAACATGTATTTTTGTCGAGCATGTAATTAAATCCATTTAGATATTTTCATGGATATTTACAGAAAAGCTTATTGTCATATATACAATTGAAACGAACGGTTCAGATTTACTCCCAGCCGTTGTCTACTTGGGATGGCATAGGCCCAGTATTATTTATGCTTTGAGATTCGTGCTAAGTTAAAAAGAATAATTTTGGACCATCCGATTCAATTGTACTTAATTAGTCAGGTAACCTGAGGGGATGTGAATTCTATACAAGGAGGGCTCAAATACTTGATTGCTTTATAAAATTAATGTCATATCCTGTCCACGCGGAGGACCATCAAGGACTAGTGAAAAAATAAAATCAAACGGAAAGGACTAGAAACGAAGATGCTACAAATAATGTATTATTACGAAAGCTGCAGTTTGATTTTTGATGGAATTTCAATGATCATGAAAGGGTAATCACACAAATGCCAAACTTTGCAAGGTCACCGGCGTAAGAGTCATGTGGTACTCCGTCCCTACCTACCTTTAGTCAACAGAAAAAGAAAAGGAAAAAAATACTATATGGATGATGGGCATTTATCAACTTATATCTACAGCTTCAACCATGATCGAAACACACACATATATATATATATATATATATATATATATATATATATATATATATATATATATATATATATATATATATATATATATATATCTCAAAAATGATCATTTTCAAGCAATGTCAAATTCTGAAAATGACCATCTAGCTACTAGATAGTTGTCTTATAAAAACTTGTGAGACCTTGAGAAGACTTGGCCCTTGGCTTAGCTCCTAATTAATTATGTTTCTTTTATTTTTTCTTCATCATTTTTTATATGAATTTATAATACAAATAAACTAAAAGAATTCTGAATTGTTCATTAAGAACTAAAAAAAGAATTTTGTGATTATTTTGCACGTCTAGAGATATATATCTCCAAAGTCAAAACCTCAAAATGCAATTGTTTTATCTTTTCATATATATATATATATATATATATATATATATGTACACACTCATATAGCTAGCGTAGTTTCTTTGTTACTTTAAAAAGAAGAGACAGGCAGACAGCTGTTAAATTAAAAGAAAGCAACTTCAAATTAAACCAAATTGTATTAATTAACTGATAATTATTCATGAATACCCATAATATAACGATATTGCTGGTAAACAGACAAAAAAGAGAATCAGATTTACCATGCAAAACAGCAGAGAGGCTTCCCATGGGCATAAAATCATAAACAAGCAATCTCTCATCCTTGCTATTGTAATATGCAAGTAGCGGCACGATATTCCGGTGCTCCAACTCCCCGACTCTCGCCACCTTTTCCCGGAATTCCCGTTCTGACAAGGATATTTTCATCACTCGCTTTACAGCCACCATCTCCCCCGATTCAAATATCGCCTTATAAGTGGTACCGTATGTGCCTTTCCCAAGCACTTCTGCTGAAGCACGCAACAACTCTTCCAAGTCAAACCTTTTAACTTCTCCTTTCCTAAAGAACACGAATTTCCTATTAGTCGTAGGGACCGCCTCCGGCACCGCTGATACAGCATTCAAGGATTCTGTAGCTGAGCTATATGGCGCAGCTTGTGCCGTATCAGATTGTCTTTGTGCCGGTTCTGGCTGCATCACTGTGGATGGCCCTATGACAAGAGTTGCTTCTGGTTGTTTTGTTTTGGCTGTTTGGTCGTCATTCTGCCCCTTCCTAAATAAAATCACTAACAGGAAAATTAACACTGCAACTGCCACAACAGATCCGATGACAATACCGACAATGACACCAGCAGAGCGGCGTTTACTACCACTGGATGGGGGGCCAGCTGGAGAAGGAGACGGAGGAGAGAGACTTAAGCTCGGCGGTGGTCCAAACTGACAGGGCCCGAGGGGCCCACCACACAGTTTCGTGCCAATAAAAGCCGAAGCTGGAAATTTTGTTAGACTAGGTGGTATCGGCCCAGAGAGATTACTATTATAAGAAATGTTGAATTGCTGCAAATTGGGAAATTCAACTCTTGAGGAAGGGTACCAGAGAAGTCATTATATTGTAATAACAGATATTTTAGCTGTGTGAGGTTGTTTAGCGAAATGGATATAGCACCCGAGAAATTGTTTGAAGAAAGATCTAATTTTTCGAGAGAAAGCAATGAAGAGAGCACGGTCGGTATTGGGCCTGTAAACTTATTATTATTTAAATACATCTCAGTGATGTTTCTGGAAGGGAGAGATCATCTGGCAATGGTGAGGTAATGAGGTTGTACCTGAGAGAGAGAACTTTGAGAGAGGTGAGGTTGGAGATGGTTGACAAAGGGATGGCACCGGACAATCCGGTACCAGGAAGGCGGAGCTGGAAGATACGGGGCCCAGTGAAGGTGGAGCTGCAATTAACACCGACCCAAGTAGTGCAGGGGTAGTTGGTGGATGTCCATGAATCGAGAGAATGTGTGCGGGTTGCCAAGGCGGATTTGAAGGTGAAGAGAGCGGTCGAGTCATCTGTAAGTGATTGGGAGGTACTAAGGAGGGGAAGGGAGATGAGAAGGAGAGAGAAGAGAAGAGAAGCCAAGTCCTCCATTAAAGCATGAGGAGGGAGAGAGAGAGAGAGATGGGGTATTGGGGTATATTGATCTCAGTCTGTTGACACAGCAAACAGAGGAAAGTTGGAAGTTGAATGGGACAAAAAAGCCTCAGTATTTCTATTATGTGTGACATGCAAAGAAGTGTTTGGATTATAAAAAAAATTAGGAAGGTGATAATTAAATTATTAGTTTTGGTCCATGAGCATGTTTCTTGCACGTCTATGGGGGACCCATGTGCAGGCCACATGTAAAATCAGTACATATAAACTAGCCAATGGCCACAATTATAAATATTCCACAATTAATTAGGGTTAATTTGGAAAATAGAAAATGGTTTTCTCCCTTGTTTTCTCTTGTGGCCAGGTTGGAAGGTATAGTGCACCGGGAGTGCATCTAATAATGCTACATTTCTAATAAATGATTGAAATTAATGGTCAATTAAGTCGTTTAGGCGAATTCAAAATTCTGAAAGAATTAAATAAGATAGGCAACCAATCACTATATATTAATTAAGGTAAGGGTTGGTTTCATATATAATAAGAATAGCTAGGTAGGTTAATTATATATTTGAGTTGGTCTATAAGCTAGCAACTGAGGAATAAATGCTAACATAAATTAAGTTTGTCAACTGCAAACATGAAAACTGCTTCCTTTGCCCCCATTCCATGCTAACATTAAGTTCAGTGTTTACCTACCATATCAGCAAACTCTGGTTTGAGGTTTAATATGTCTAGGGGTGTCAACGGGTACGGTACGGGTCGGGTGGAGGCATTTTCATACCCGTACCCGTTATGATAACGAAATTTTTTTTTTACCCATACCCGTTTTTCAAATACAGTACAAGTCGGGTAAACGGATAAAAAAGTGTCATTGACATCTCGATTTGTGCTTTCGATAAAATATTTTTCAAAACAAGAAAAAAAAGAAAAAAATAATAATGAATACAACTAATTTGTATTATAAAAATTTAATAAAATACAAAGTTTTATTGTATCATGTATCATTTTCATACAAATATATATCTATATATATAATTTTATTTTTAAAATTTATCTTATATGATAACGGGTAAGATAATGAAAAAAAATTCTTATCCTTATCCGTACCCGATAAGCTAACGAAAAAAAAAATCTTACTCTTACCCGTGTTTTCGGATACAATTCGGGTCGGGTAAATGGATAAAAGGGGTGCCATTGACACCCCTAAATATGTCTACCTTTTCTTTGCGTCAGCAACAAAGAAATTAGTGGCTGCTAGAGGATTTATTTACCAGCATCTGAATTATAAACACAAATACACAATCAGGGAAGGGACGAGGAGGGAAGTGGTACTTTCGCTTCATTGGTTCATAGCTCCATTAATTTCAAACATTGGAATTTGGATGGATATCTCAAGGTTGATATTCCACTTTTAGATTGAATTTTCAGGGTAATATGCGTTGGACTGGTTTGCCAGGGTTTTATCAAATTTACCAGTTTATCATGGCCTAATTACATATCAAATATAACCACAGCTCAAAATTGTTCAAATCCCGGCACATTCGGTGAAGCTTCTAGTTTGAATTTCAGGTGATGGCAAATGGAGCCTCTTCTTATTCCTGTCTATAATGAAGTGTGATATCTTATTAAGTGAATAAATTGCATTTCTTTTTACCCCATTTATTGTTTCTTTTCAAACAAATAATGCATAAATTTCATTTCTTTGCACTTTTCAACAAATTGAACCCAATGAGAGAAAAAAAGATATTTTATTTTTTTAGAGAGAGAACAGAAGTTTAAAATTAGTATTGGTCATAATTTATTGCTCCAGTACTACAAAAGAAAAGTTATTATAGATTTTGTTTTAATTACTCATTTATATTCTATTTATAGATCACCTTTTGAACCAATAAACTATTATTGGATTCCATTGAAGATCTTGCTGTGATATTTTTTTGCCCCAAAACCAAACATTTCATTTTTTTTTTTAATCTTTTTACACACTAAGCAATCCAACATAAAATAATCAAACAGAGAAACAAAAGAGATAGTGATTGCAATGGAGAAGATCATCTCCAATTTGGAATCGACTTTGTCAAATGAGAGAAAGAAGCACAAGAGGAGCTTAAAAGAAGTACTTGAGGAGAATGTAAGAATTGAAGATTGCAATTTAATACCAGTTTGAAGATCTATGCATTGTTTATTGTTGATAGTTACCACATTTTAACATTTTAATTATTGCAGTACTAAGGTTATTCAAGTCTGATATGACTTTTCTTATTCTTTGAATCTGACAGGAGGATTTGAGGAAACAAGTAAAAAGTTTGCAGGTACTTTATGGCTTTCTAAGTATTTTATTATGCCGAGTAATTATTGATTAAACTATTTAATTTTCACAGTATAGATAGTCAAAGAATGATAGGACATGCAGCTGTCCAATGTATTTAGGCTATGTTTGGATGACACAAGAATAGCAAGAATAGAGGCTATTCTAGAATAGAAGCTATTTGGAATAGCAATGTGCATCCAAACAATATTTTTGCTATTCAGAATAGCTAGAATAGCTGCTATTCTCTATTCCTTGTAAATGTTGAAATAGCCACTATTCGGAAATGTGAAATGGGAGAAAAAAATGTTTCCTTTTTAGATTTCCGCCAACACAATCCCGAAATAACAAATTTGATACCACTTTCCGCTATCTCCATGTCGTGACAATTCATTTGAGATCCCACTTTTCTATCTTTCTTCTTAATTAACACCTTGTTAACACTATTATTTATTAGTTATAGCTATTCACTATTCCACATATACAATCAAAACAACATTTTTACTAATCCGAATAGCACCATTTTCACACTAATATGAAAATCACTATTTTTTCTCTATTCTCATTTACTATTCTAAAATTTCGCTATTCTAGCTTATTCTAACTCTCAGCCAAACGTACATCTAGAGATTTTAATAAACATGAAATAGTAAGTCCTGATATTTGCTTTTTATGAGACAAGACCTGTACATCAGTTTTTATAAAGACTTCTCTACAGAATTTCACAATGTCAATCTCAAAGGAACTAAGAAAGGGAAAGAAAGAAACAGAAAAGATACAGAGCAGCTCAGGTAGTCTTCCTTGCCTATAGGGAAAAATTGGTAAAAATTGGTAAGTGGTGAAAGAGATGATAAAAACCAAATTAAAATATTGGCGCGATCCGTCTGTTTCAGAGTTAAAACTCTGTTGAAGCACACTTGGCGGCTATTTTTGTGAGGCACCTCCAGATCATAGAAAGATAATCTGCAGTATTCTTTCTACCAGGAAAGAAAGTTTAAACAAGACAAGCTTTTGTTTTATTGAGTTTTAGTTTTATTGCCAGGGTGAAGGTGGCTGAGAGTTGTCAATATCCAGGCTCTTACCAGTACAGCCCTTTTACCAGTAAATATGGCATTTTTGAAAAAAAAAAAAATATATATATATATATAAGAATAGATTGATATCATTATTAGTGTTTTAGGTTACAGAATTAGTCATAAAGTCCAATTGATATGCCTTCATTGGCGATGTGCTATATTCTAAGTCGACTTCCCCAAGTACAACCTAAGTTCCTAACTGAACTCACTTCCAATTTTATAAAATTATCACCCTCTGATGGGCTGGAAGCAGCAAATCAGGGATTTTAACTTCTGACAGGCCTTGTTACTTTGTTAGATAGTAGAAACCAAAAAACGGCCCCCTACATGTACTATAATTTAGTCGTCTGCCTAAATCAAAATTACTGGATGTCTTGTCACAAGGGATTATGCCTCTGAAACTCAATATGAACCTTGAATTGGACAGATATAATACCAGAACAGGGCCTCTAGTTTACCACTGAGAATATGCATATACAAAAGTAGAGTTTTGGATTGCTCCTTTCAGAGTCGAAAGTCGAAACAGATCTAACCATCTCAATATACTTGATCTTCAAATCCCTTTCATCAGAGACATACTGATACACACCGTATCCCAATTTATTAGCAGCAACTATCTTTAATTCTGAAGAAACTGCTTTGAGTGTATTTTGGGAACGGCTAAGGATCTTGTTTGAGTGTCAGAAAATATAAATAAGTGGTAACAGGAAATGATATGCAAGGTATTACTGGGTTTGGTGGCATCAATTTGCCCCAGGTTCACGAGAACTTTTCTGCCTTCGCAATATTTTGCATCAAGCTCGAAAAATGGCTTAGTTGCTCTTGCATTCAAGATTGCTCAGCCTGGCTTGAATGGCTAAATTTTGTCCTTTCAATTCTAGAAGGAACTATTAGAGAATTTGAGGGAGAGATCTATATCCTTTTAAATTGTTTAGGATTGAACGCATCTAAATTTCACCATATCGTTGAAACTGTTCTTGCTGCATATTAATTGTCAGTTTGTTAGTTAATTTGTTTTAATTAATATATTGTTGTCTTGTTTTGAATCATGTTAATTAGGCCATAATATTGGAGAAAACAAAAGAGATAGAGGCAGCCCGAAATAAGGTTTCTGAACTGAGTAAAGGGATCGAGGAGAGAGAGAAACTGTTTTCTGAAATTGAAGTTGAAATTGAAGATATCATAAAGCAGGTTGGTTTCTTACAGAAACCTCAAGAAAGAAGCATCTACCTTGCAAATTAAGAAGTTTTCCTTTTTCATATATTCAGGTCAATGGTAATATTGGTTCAGATGAAGAGGAGAGCTTGCCTGTGGATAATGGAAATGCCCAAGAAAGAGACACAAGCCAAGTATCTGAGGTATCCCTGTTATTTAGTTCAATACAATAAATTCTACTTTTTTCTCACTTGGTACAAGATAACTATTTTCTTCTGATAAGTTTCCCTTTTGTCATGCACAGGATTCCAGCTCAATGCCTACTCAACCAGCTACCATACCAGTGAATAAGCAGCTGTGTTTCTTTGCCACTGAGGAAGTGAATTATGACTTGGATTATTTATTAGGGGGGGACGCAGAGCCGCTTGGAAAGGGGACATTTGGAACCACCTTCAAGGTGGCACTTGAATCTGGTTTGACAAGGGTGGTGAAGCGATTGCGGAATGTGAATTTGCTGGAGAATGAGTTTCACAAACTGATTACAAAGATCAGTGAGTTGGAGCATGAGAATATAATGCCAATCAAGGCATATTGTTTTAGCAATGATGAGAAGTTGCTTGTGTATGATTTTATGGCTACGGGCAGTCTCTCGACCGCTTTGCATGGTTAGTCGCTTTGAGGATAATAACATGTGAAATGTACATAATGAATCAGTCAAAAAAATATGAAGAGAGGAATGCTATTTTTCTTTCTTCTGCCAAGTATAACACCATCTCTTTCCACAACAGGTAGTACTAATAGAGATAACCACTGGACCCCACTCGACTGGGAGGCCAGAGCAAAAATCGCCTTGGCAGTAGCCCAGGGGGTTGCACACATCCACTCTGTGGGCCCTAAATTCGCCCATGGCAACATTAAATCCTCTAACATCCTCCTCACTACGAACAACGGGGTCCGTGTATCAGACCACAGCATCCATTCCCTTGCATCACCTATAACCTCCCGTGTCGGTCGCACTGGCTACCTTGCACCAGAGGTGATTGACCCTACTGTCACCTCCCAAAAAGGTGATATTTACAGTTTCGGAGTATTAATACTCGAGCTGTTAACTGGAAAAGCACCTGCTGAGGTGGCACTATATGACGGAGTTAACCTGGTAAAGTGGTCCCAGTCAGAATTGCGAGACGGCTGGGCAGATGCGGTGCTCCAGGACGGTCAAAACGTGGAGGGGGATGAGTTGGTGCAATTTCTGCAATTAGCAATTGATTGCACCGCAGAATACCCTGAAATGAGGCCGAGGATGAATGATGTGGTGATTCGGGTGGTAGAGATTTTGGAAGGTAGGCATATGGCAAAGGCTAAAGGGAAGAATGGGAAGAAGCCGGTTAATAAACCTGAATCAGTAAGAAGTGTGCGTACACGGTATCTATGGTAAATTAAAATGATATTTTATTAGGAGCAAGGGAGATTGATTTGAAGTTTGGGTCTCATGTCCAGGTTCTATATCCGCCTTTTTGTGTTTCAATTTGGACTGAATCTCAAGAACTTAGCGAAGTTCTCTTATTAATACAAGATACATAACAGTATTGGATTGTAATAAGCTAGACCTTGAGCTTTAAAATATATTATACAAGATACTTGTACAACAACAGGAAGTAACTGGAATGCAGAACTAGGGCCGAGTTTATTTTAAATAGTACTACTTTGTACCTCAAGAATAAACATGCATAATGAAACAAATTGTATTGTCAGATTTGCTTCCTTTTTCCCTTCTTTAACCATTATATCCATGAATTGCTTCTATTGACTTGTAGTTATAGAATGCAACACCTAACTACTAGTCCTTTTTGTTCAATTCTCTGACCTTCATTACCTGCACATAGAGAACATATAAAACGGTGCTTCTATCAACATAATAGATGTTTTTCTTTGTAAATTTCACACAAAAACTTGTTATATTTGCAAGATCTATTTTCATCGAAACCATGCCGAATACGCTGGCTTAACTACAGATGATGCCACCACTAAGACTAGAAAATAATAATAATAATAATAATAATAACAGAATTTGCCCTTCTCTTTAGATAATTGACCCGCTCAAAGCACTATAATCTGAACATGAAACTAACATATACCACCGAACTTGTTGAACTTGATCATAGTTCAATTTTTGCTCTAGTGACAAGATATCGTCATATTAGGGACAACCCAAACGTCATCAGCATCTAATAGGATAGACATTTTCAATCAAACTTCTTTAACAGCCTGTTTTCTTTACTGGAACAGTCTAATAGAATATCTAGGGGTAGTTGCAAAAAAGAGAGCTGGTGGGTGCTGATAAGAGCACGATGAATGTGCAAATTTTGAGTGCAGTTCTCAAATTTAAACTGAAACCACTCAGTTGTTTATCTACCTATAACCATAATTTTGTATAAAACATAAGGTTAGTGAATAGTTTTCAGATATCAATACAAATCAGATACTGGTATGGCAATGAACTGGCATGGACCTCTTTTACAAGAGAGTAAAACAATAATAAAAAAAAATACCATCAGGCGGTTGGAAGAGCTTCCTATTTTGAGGGGATGACATCTCCTTCTTCAAATTTGTTAATATATCCTCCATTGTGTATTCCCTTTGCCAGCTGGCAAGCATGGGAAATAGGCTTGGTTCCACCTAATGCACATTCAAGCGGAAACAATTACATAACTGAAAGTGCAAAATTATACAAAATGAAACGTTAACTCAGTATCACACTATTTCGATTTCAAAACGCTTCAATGTAATGGGTAATATAATCAAAAGCAATATATTTGATTTATGGAAAAGTGGTGCAAAGAACTTCATCAAAAGGGGGACAAAGAAAAGGCCATGTTAACTAAAAATTACAAGCTCAAATTTCACTACTACTTCAGACAAAACCTGGTATACTGCCTACCAGTATGGTACAAGAGATTTTGACCCTTTTTTGCTTTCATTAAGGTACAATTTGAGTTATTAAGGCTAGATTCTACCTCAATTAAGTACAGGTGAAACTTCAATAAAAAAAATCAACATAGCCAATCCAGTGTACTGGTACCAATTTGGTGCATTACCAGTGTGAAAAAATCTGAGATTGTCAACTTAAACAATCATATTAAGAAAAGCTCGCCTACCAAGCCGGTTTCTTGATTCACACATGTCATGTAGATTCGGGTCTGGAAGCGAACAGTTGGCGGCTTCTCTGGGTAGTCTATGTCGCAGAATAGCTTCAATTGATAAATCTTCCCATCGTGAACAGTCTGATAAAACAAAAAATTTAATTCATGCTGTAGAAATAAACAATCAATCAAGACTAAGTATATGATGTTTAAACTGGAGTTTACATTATGAGGTCCTATGATGGTGCCGGTCCAAGAGCGCATGTACATGTCATCAGAATCATCCATGCCATAGCTGACTGTACCATCTCCTATTCCTTTCTCCCCTCTCTCAAGCTCTTCTAACAACCTGAAATTTCTCGGTACTGCATAAAAAATAAAAATTAGAGCATGATCACATAGCGCACTGTACCTTATCTTCTTAAAATCACCTGTCTTAGAGAAACACCACCTCTATAGTTATATTTCTTTGACAGTGCAAAAGCACAACTCACAAATTAACACTTGATAAGATAAATAGATAATAGAAACTAATAGTAAAAGAAAAGAAAAATAAAAACTCACCAACAACTGGAGACGCTTCCGAGCCCATGTCTTGGCTTGTAATTCCCTGAAAGAGAGAATAAAGAGATGGATGAGAAAGAGATTGCGGCAAGTAAGGGTTGTTGTTAACCTAATTTGGAGGTTAAAGCAAGATTCGGTCCCCCACAAGCACTATACAGAGAGAAGGAGAGAGAGAGAGAGAGAGAGAGAAGGGGCAGACGAACTACAATTGCTAGAAAGCCAGTAGGCAGAGCTTTTTATTTATTTAATGACAAAAAGGGAGAGATTTGAGGTGGAAGGCGTTTTAGTTTTGCCTAATTCGCTCCAATGGTGCCAAGTCCGACATTTTTATTAATATCCAAAGTTAATTACAAATTAATAAATATAACCAGGATTTCTGGGTTTTTTCAAAAAAAATGTTCAAACAGGCAGAAAATGGCCGGTTTTCTTTTTATTTTTTTTATTTTTTTTTAGAGACACTATGAAGAACAAGATAATGAAATCTAACACTGAAAATTTGAATTTTTTGTTTAAATTATTTGTTAGATTACTTATTTTGATTTATAATTAGCATATTTATACTAAAATACACTTGATACTTGAAATTATGTTGAATTACACTATATTACATTAAATTACGCAAAATTATGTTAAATTATGTTGAATTACGCTAAATTACACTAATTTCGCCAATTATAATGAAATACGATAAATTACGCTAAACTACGCAAAATTATGCTAAATTAGGCCGATTTTGTGCCATCTTTCATAAATCATAAAAAATAGTAAAAATTAGTATTCTACAAGTTCATTATATAACTAATTTACTGAGCTACATAGATTGAATAATAGAAATGAAAATCTTAATCGGAAACTTCAACTCAAGTTTTGAGGCTCTTCTCTTAGTTTTTGGCAATTCTGAATATTAAAATCCGGCATCACGGGCACTGACGCATGCGTATTTTTGCAAACTTTCCGAAAAGTAGTCATCTGCTAAAATCGGTCACTCGAGCGCCGTTTTATGGCCGTTTGAAATTTCGTCGTCGTTTTTCGCCTTTTCAGTGAAGATATTGTCCCTATTCATATGTAATTTAGCGTAATTTACCGTATTTTAGCGTAATTTAATATAATTTAACGTAATTTAACGTAATATAGTGTAATTCAACATAATTTCAAGTAATTTAGCTTATTTTAGTATAAATATGCTAATTATACATCAAAAGAAGTAATCTAACAAATAATTTAAACAAAAAATTCGAATTTTCAGTGTTAGATTTCATTATCTTGCTCTTCATAGTGTCTCTTAAAAAAAATAGTTTCTAATTATAAATCACTATGAAGATAAAAGAGAAACAAAAAATAGTTTCTAATTATACATCACTATGAAGACACACAATAATTTACTGGAATTTACCGTATTTTAGCGTAATTTAACATAATTTAGTGTAATTTAATGTAATATAAAATTCAACATAATTTCAAGTAATCTAGTGTATTTTAGTATAAATATGCTAATTATAAATCAAAAGAAGTAATCTAACAAATAATTTAAACAAAAAATTCGAATTTTTAGTGTTAGATTTCATTATCTTGCTCTTCATAGTGTCTCTAAAAAATAAAAAAATAAAAACCGGCCAGAAAATGGCCGGTTTGGACATTTTTCGAAAATCCCAGAGATTCTGGGTATATTTATTAATTTGTAATTAATAAAAATGTCGGGTGCCAAGTAGCACAGAGAGGGAGCACTTGGCCACTTGGACAAGTATTCTCTCTAATAATGTAAAAGATTCTCTTTACTTTACGGTTTGAGATTAACTCCTAGTCGCTTTGAGATTCGAGCTAGCGCGGGACAGTATTATTGGGCTTTGAGATTTGTGCCAAGTTACAAAGAACGGTCCAGATCTAGTAATTGTAAAAGATTCTCTATTACAGTACCGGGGAAGATATGAATTCAGCCACTTGCCCCTTACCTCACGAATATTTGAGTTACTTTAGCAGATCCGAGTTCACAGTTCGGATTCAAACTCAAATATTCTATAAATTATATGAATCCCCCACTTCAGTTTTCTCTCTGTTCCTGCAACAATATTAGAGGAATGTTGTACTATGATTCCCACTAATTATATGATTCTATTTTCTCGTCTCCGCGTCAACCTTCATAAGTATAAATACTTGTAAGATAAGATATTAATACTTGAAAAATAAGATATTAATATTTGAACGTGTAACTTGATATAATCGAACACTTGAAGATTAAACTTTGCACAATATATATACATATAAATACTTCAGTGCATAAGTATAAATATTTGCAATACTTGATATTATACTTTCAAACGTCATCCAACATCATATGTAAAAAAAATTATCAAGTTTTGCGGTCCCCACAGATAGTTATGACAATATTAATGTTTTTAGAAACGTGTATATCCATCCCATTTAGTTTGAGTGGTCCTCCACAGATATTTTTGGTGCAGGTATGTTTGGGAGATTTGATTGGGGAGAATTATTTATGTAAAAATTTACCGCATAGGTATAAATAATTTCGTGCATAGTTATTAATACTTTAGAAAAAAAAAATCAACGCTAGAGTTTTTGTGGCCCTCCCAGACAATTATGGTAGTTATGGTGCGAGGAAGTTTGGGGAACCATTATTTACGTAAAAATTATTAACCTCATAGGTATAAATATTTTCTTGCATAAGTATTAATACTTTAGAAAAAAAAAATCAACGCTAGAGTTTTTGCGCCCCCCAGACAATTATGATAGTTATGGTACGAAAATATTACGGAGACTTTTCTTAAGAGTCCATATTCTATTACCTCATAAGATATGAATCCGTTGCCCCACCCAAACAAAAAAAAAAGTTATTTACTATTTCTTCTATATGAATTATTTCAATACAAATTATAGGTGTGTGTTTGAAGAGAAGGATTCAAATTTCTCTATTTTTTTGCCTTTATCATACTTTTATTTTTAGAACTACAATATTAAAATTTAAAATTTATATGTCAAAATAACTGATAGATAGATCTATATAATTTTCTCCATGCACATGTAAATATCACAACATTTTGATTTTTGTTTTGATTAATATCAAGAGCTTACAAAAATATACTGAGTGAAATAAATTTTAGTCGTTGATTTTTTAACTTATCGATTCATATAAAATCAAAAATAAAAAGTGATAAGTTTTTGTTTGTAGAGAAAATAATATAAATCACATCTAATAATTTTATTTTAACATTAAATTTTGTTATTAAAAATAAACAATAAAGACATAATGAAATACAAAAAATAAATATATTTGAATCTTCCTCATATTTGAAATCAAACTAATTATAAAGATCATATATCATCTAGTCATCTTAAAATTTTGCTCTACCTTATGTTTCGCTTTTGTTGCCCAAAAATTAAAAGAGGAAAAAGAAGTTGCACAATTTTCCGCTTTTTTCATTAATATCCAAAAAAAACAAAATATCAAATATCCTCAATTTCAAATTTTTATTAAAAATACTCTGACCTTCACTGGCGGTCCGCTGTGGGGCGGTTTGGTATTTTTTTATTTTTTTTAGAGACAATATGAATATCAAGATGCTGAATTCTAACGCAAAAAATTTGAATTTTTTTTAAAATATTTGTTAGATTACTTCTTTTGATGTATAATTAGCATATTTATACTAAAATATGCTAGATTACTTGAAATTATGATAAATTACGTTGAATTATACTAAATTACGTTAAATTACGCTAAATTATAATAACTTCGCTAATTATGCTAAATACGATAAATTACGCTAAACTACGCAAAATTACGCTAAAGTAGATCGATTTTGTGCCATATTTCATGAATCATAAAAATAGTAAAAAAATTCCGAAAATAGTAAAAATTGGTATTCTACAAGTTCATTATGTAACTAAGTTACTGAGCTACTTAGATTGAATAATAGAAATGAAAATCTTAATCGGAAACTTCAACTCAAGTTTTGAGGCTCTTCCCTTTTCGAAAAGTGGTCATTTGCTGAAATCGGACACTCGAGCACCGTTTTATGGCCATTTGTAGTTTCGTCGTCGTTTTTTCACCTTTTCAGTGAAGATATTGTCCCTATTCATATGTAATTTAGAGGTAATTTACCGTATTTTAATGTAATTTAATGTAATTTAGCATAATTTAACGTAATTTAGTGTTATTCAGCGTAATTTAACATAATTTCAAGTAATTTAGCATATTTTAGTATAAATATGTTAATTATACATCAAAAGAAGTAATCTAACAAAAAACCTAGCTAACGTGGGTATATTTATTAATAAAAATATCGGAAACTAGGGTTTAGAAATTAGGATTTAGGATTTAGGGTTTCTTTTAAATATCACTAATTTTTATAAATATATTATGTGAAAATTGTAAATCATTTAATGTACGGTAATTTTTAAGATTTTAGAAATTGTCCAAAATAAGAGTTTAGGGTTTAGAGTTTAGCGTAATTTAAAGTAATTTAGTGTAATTCAACGTAATTTAACATAATTTCAAGTAATTTAGCGTATTTTAGTATAAATATGCTTAAAAGAAGTAATCTAACAAACATTTCAAAAAAAATTCGAATTTTTAGCGTTAGATTTCAGCATCTTGCTATTCATATTGTCTCTCTCTCTCTATATATATATATATATATATATATATATATATATATATATATATATATATATATATATATATATATATATATATATATATATATCAAACCGCCCCATAGTGGGGCGGTTTGGTATGAACAGTGGACCGCCCAGTGAAGGGGCGGTCAGAGTATTTTTAATAAAAATTTGAGATTGAGAGCAGATTTGATATTTTTTTTTGGTATTAATAAAAAAAGCGGCACAATTTCTGTTGTGAGGGAATTTTTTTTTTTTATGGTAATGGAAGTAGGTGAAACCCCGAACAGTGAAATCGAAAAGAAATGAACTCAAATTTTGGAGTTGAGATCTGAACTGAATTGGTGCTAATTCTAATCGTACAATTTAAAATTAACTCAGTATGTTAGATGCGAATTCAACATATATTAAGCTTATGATAGATTTGACAGTACCCATCATTTCTTCTTTTCCCTGAAGCTGTTCATACCCGATTTGTTTTTTTTAATCTGTACCATCTAAAAAAATAAGCTTATACCATACCTTTTTGGAAATTTCAAAACATACCAAGAACAACTTAATAGAAATGCCCACGATTTTGTGAAAATTATAAAAATGTCCAGACCGTCAGAATTCTCTGCGGTCCAGAAAAAAATAATAACGCACACCTTCAATAATTAAGTTTTTTCAACACAAAAATAACTTAGAAAATGTGCCTATGTTATGCAAGAGCTGGCGGGTCTCATCCATTGTAGCATGCTTGAGTCATCCAGTCCCTGATATGTTTGAAAATTTCAAAAAGGAGTCCCTGCTTAGTTTAATTCTTTTAATGGTACAATCCGAATCCAGCCGTTGAACTGTTCCGAGATGCATGTAAGGAAAAACTAGCTGTTTCGAGATACGTTCTTGAAAAAAATTCGATAACTGGATTTCGGATTGCAAGAATTTCAAGGTAAATAATACTCGATCTCGAAATTTCAGCTGATTTATTTCCTGCCGAAAGACTACATAAGAGAAACATGGAGCTAAATGTGTATATATGTCAGAAGTTCCAATTGACAACTAGATCATGTGCTCATGTCATAACTGTATGCCAGCACAGAAACTTCAACGAGAATGTTTTCTTTATAAAAACACATTAGGTATTTGTAATTTTTGTACTTCTTTTTGCATTGCAATTCAAGTAACAATTAAAAGGATTCAAATCAGCCGGAATCTGAGATACATGAACAGTATCCCTGAAATTCTGAATCCAACCGTTCAACTTTTTCTGTGCACGCATCTCGAAACAGTTCAACGGCTGAATTCAGGATTTCAGGAATTTCAGCATTATTGTTTATGATTTTGGATTTCAGCAGATTTGGATCCCAATTAACATCGCATTTTCTTATTGTGTATGAGCATCTTCTAGTGGCAGTGGTTGTTAATTTTTAGTAAGAAACAAGGATTTGGTGTTTTTTGGATCGCATGTTTGTCAATATATATATTGTATGTTTAAGTAGCCAGTAATTTCATGTAATGTACAATGTTTGTATAGATAATTCAACATGTAACATAATAATTTAGGAAATGTTGTATTTTTTAACTAGTCAATTGTTTTTTTTTTTTTTTTTTTAAGGAGTCCCTGCTTAGTTTAATTTTTTTAATGGTACAGACCGAAAAAAAAAAAATGGGTTCTGAATTCAGCCCAAATTTAATATTATTGTGCTCAATTAATTTTTACAAAAAAGTTGATTGGAAAATGTAATCACCCACTTAATGACCTTTCCGTTTTGTAAATTTTGTTGAGCCCGTAAGGGGGCTGGATTTTTGTCGTATAATATAATAGAATTGGTTTTGACGGTACAACACATTGCCCGGAAGAGAGGACAAATAAATGCGTTTGATTTATGAATCTTAGCATAGATTGTAATCCGTACCCTCGCAGGTACCGGACTGAGTACAATATGGGGTGGCGAACTCTCAATTGAGCCATTGAAATTTAGTATCTATTTAGTCATAGCGATCCGTTTTTTAGATTTACGCGACAGTTAAAAAAAAAGGTCTAGATTTAGTAATTGTGGGTACCGTACGGACAGATATCCTCCCAGGTACCTGACTCAAGCAAATTGCATCGGCCGGCCCAGATTAATTCTATTTGGCCAAACTCAATCTGGTGCCTCTTGAGACTGTAGAGAGTGTTTTGAGATTCGTGCCATGTTAAATGGGCCGTCCAATCGTAATTTTCTTGAGTCAGGTAACCTGAGGTGATGTGAAATCGGTACCGTACCGAGAGTCCGCGCCGCCTGTATTAACTCAAAAGAGCATCTTTTGAGTTAACACATCTCGGCCGTCTAATTTTAAACGGAGCCAATCCAGCCCCAGCCTATAACACAGGGGGCCTTTAATATTAGTGTAGATCTAGCCTGTACGGATCTTATAGCAGATCAGATGGTCCAGATGCATTAACGCAAAAGATACCGACTGTTGTTTAACGTTAAACAGACCACAAGTGACAACAGTTAGCAACTTCACGTTATTTCATTGAATTGGGTTTCAACAGATTAATTATGTTTCAGAAATGCTGTACTTGCAAAGAAAACAAAAACTAATCCATGGATCGGATTTTTCAAAGTACACTAAAACATGAAGTCCATAATGGAACAAGTGAGAATGCCTATTGCAATACTTCTTTATATACCTTTATTAGGCTGCAAGCATTCTATGTCTGCCACTTTACCAGTGATTTAATTTCACTGGATAGTTGATATACTTGTCTTAAAACATACAACTTACATAAGGCAGTTCTCATTCATGAGCTTGCATCCAATTGTACTTGCTTTATACCTTTGTGGCGACTTCTGCACGGATAAGCTGCTAACATATCACTTGAAAACCAACTGTTAAAGACAAGAAAACAGAAGTACCAACAAGCAATTAGTAACTAAAAGCCCAGCCAGGTACAGTATTGGATTTGCAATACGAATCAATAAAACAACCCGTTACAACCCTATCGTGGATTTCTATTATTAGGAAGTCTTTTGAATAGAGAGTTCATCATCAATGGCTACCAGTTTAGTTTCTTTTGACACAGTATATTCCTTTTTAATCTAGTATAAATTATTGTTGTTGTACACATTGACCAATGTACCTTTGTCCTAAACCAAACATACTTTCTTAATCTGGGTACCACTCTTTGACCATTGTTCACTTATTCTTCATGCAGTCACTAACAGCAGTTTTTTCTCTCGGCAATAAACCATGAAGCCATTTCTTCATCATCTGTTGATTCATCTAACTGCATACTTTTTGGAATACCAGAATAACATGGAAAATTTTGACCATCTTTGGTATCTTTTGTTAAAGTCCCTTTGCTTTTCCTAAACATTTCTTCCTTCCATTTCTCCCTTGCACAAGGATCTCTAGAAATACAACTTCTACCCCCAACTATTGGAAAATCAACAATGTCCATGCTATTATTATTCCACTCTTCCTTCCTGTTAAGGCTTTTTCTCTGAGAAAAATGAGTGACATTGGCATCTCTGACAAATGAAACTGTTGGTATTTCACCAGATGCTTGATTTTCCAGCTGAGAACCAATGGTGTTGTTGTCTTGAATGTTTAATGATTTTGGTCTCTTCCACCCACATTTTCTACAGTACGCATTTCTTCTGAAGTTCACATAAGAACACCTGAACATATGACACAAGGTTCAAAAGATTCAACTAAAAATCATAAATAAACTCAATCTAAAAAGAAAGAGAGATCTTTTGAGATGGTCAAACTTTTAAGATAAGCAAACTCACGAGTGGCATTCCCATTCACCAGCATTAAGTGAACGGTCAGTTGGTTTTCCATGACATTGCAAGCATTCTGTATTCTTTGCAAAGTTGAAGAAATTGCACCTGGGAAGAGAAAAGAAGTTAGCTTATAATTTTTAATACAACAATTTCAATATTGTACCCCTGCAAAATCTCAAGCCTAACATCTCCCCCCACCCCCACCCCCACCCCCCGCACACACACACACACACACAGAAGCACGCGCATGTAAACAAAAATTACGCTTGGCCCCTACAAAGCACAAAGTTCCCATATACCCTCACAAAGCAAGAAAGTTACTCCACACATTATCCTCCCAGGTTTTATTCAAACATGCCAAAACCACATTCACAGGGGCTAACAGTGAGAAATGAGGGTGCAGGTTATGCTAATCACATTTACAGGGTTACAATAAGATACTCCTCACGTTGTCATGTATTACACATGATAAGCTATTAAACTTTTCTAAGAATCATTATGAATATCTAAGAGACTAAGATACTAGTTTAAAGAATTTAAGCATGGTACTTTTGACATATCCAATCTCCTGGTTTAAGAGGAAGATGTTCTTGCTCCTCTCGCAAGATATTGTATCTCTCTTTTGATTCACCATTGCATTTTAAGCATTTCATATTCTTTGCGAAGTTCATGAAGTTACACCTAAGAATCCAAAAAGAAAGAGATGTTTGAAGAGAATCATTTTTTATTTCTTTAAGAACTCAACTACCTATTTTGTATCATATAACAAATGGAGTCACAAGCAGTCTTCTTAAGTTCGTTTTTTTTTTTTGCATCTTGACAATAGTCATTTGTATCTCAAGTTTGTTTCCAATTCTAAAGTCCAGAAGCACTCCTTATCATGGTTATAGCCAACATCCATTATAATTGTTGTATTGAATCAATTCTGCGCACATTGACTGACCTATACAGTGCTAATCAAGAGTGCTACCATACATACAGGTTTATAAGTAATTAACAGCATCTCTATTTACTAGATGTGTTTTCTTTTCAGTGATTATTTTTTTCCCTTGCTTCATATAACCTGTACGGTGCAAGTACTGTACCAATATTAAACAGTTGTACTAAATCAAATTACAATTCATTCCAGGATCCATAAAATTGGCAAGAAATTCTCAATTTGAAATAAAGATAAATTACTTACACTGGACATATCCAGTCACCCTGTTTCATACACAATTGATCTTTATCTGTTTGATGCTTATTTAGACCTCTATGGATAGCCAAAGGCTTTTCAGATAGAAGTGACTTATCATAGCTAGAATCCAATTGTCTCAAACCAAGCTCCACTATATCACCCATTAGCTTCTTAACAGATTCTTTAATGGGCTTGTTTAAACATGACTGGTTTTGCACCAAACCATTAGTAGCATCAAGTCCATAAGTTAATAAAATACGCATGACATCTACGGTTCGACCATATTCCTCTTTGCGAGCCTTTACATATGCCCTCTCACACCTTCCCCTTAAACTGCACCGACTACAGACCTGAAGATATAAAAATGTTGGATAAGTGACAATAAATATAAAAATAAAAAGTTGAAATGATCTGAACATTTTCCCCTTTACAGGAAAACCATAATCAGAACAACTGCTACATTCCATCTTTTTTTGGTATATCAGTGAGCTAGATAAGTAGATAGCACATGATAAATCCTAATAAGTTCTAGGGATTTATCACATAAGCCCCAGAGCTTAACTATTGAACATCTGCGTAATGATACATTCTACAATCATTCTCAATTCATGATCAAGTACCAAGTATCCAGGGTTACATATGAAAATTCAGAAATTTGCCGGCACAAATAAAGGCAAAGGTCCCAAAAGTCACAGAGAACTAAATGAAAATATGGTTTAGGGAGCTTAAAATTGTTACATCTCCTTCATCAATGCCCACATGGGCCCGCAATCGCTTCCCTGAGTTCACAACTTTACGATCCACACTAGGGCAACCACAACCAGCAACCATGCAAATCTCCTTTCTTGACAAATATCTAGATAAAATTGAATAAAAATGTTAATTCTGAAAATAAAGAATTAAGTATTATTAAAACACATCACCAGTCAGGAGTCGGGTGAAGAGAAAGTATGGTGATTGGTGAAGCTTCTCTAAGGCATTTTAACAAACACTTGATGATATAAGAACCAAATAATAAAAGTTACCTAATGAGACCAGGTCTATCCCGGGCAAACTGGAGGCAAGCAGTTCGGACGCGGTTAAGGTCATCCAACCCGACAAGATCCAAGTAGTCTTTCTTGAGCAACAACTCCATGAGACTCACCCACTCCGGCCATGGGTGTGAAATTACCACTTCTCTTCCTTGTAACCTATCTTCTTCTTTTTCAACTGCTGTTGTTTCTCTGCTTTGAGGTTTTGAGTGCGCTAACTGTTCTCTATTTGAAATGGGTTGGGCAATGGTTTTCTCGAGCTGCTCGTATAAGAAAGAGAGCTTTGGGTCGGTACAGGATGAGAAGCGAGAGAGAAGGCGGAGAGAGAAGTGCGAACGTGTTTGTACGGGTAAGGCGGAGGTGATGTGGCGGTACATTCCTAATTCCTTCACCTGTTTTGTGGGGAAAAAAAGCGTAGAGCAAGAACACCGATTTTTAAGGACGAGCCTTCTCATTTTTCACACCATGATCAGAAGCTCTCCAGAACGAGAGCAGGTTGGGTCCGATGGGTTTGGGACCGTCCGATCTTAAGATTCGTGCGCACGAAATTTAAAGCATACGCGAAATTGTGGGCGCGAATGTTGAAGCAGATCGGACGGTCCCGAAACTCATCGGACCCAAATTGACCTCCTCAAGAGCATACTGAAACGGTGCCTATTCGGGGATGATCCGAATTTGTCGAGAACTGACACTAATTAGAACTGAGTCGCTAAACCAATGTATATACTATTTTTTAGTTAGTACTAATTCAAACTCATCCAAACGCTTATTAATACCATTTTTGAATTAGTGCTAATTCAAACTCATCCAAACGCTTATAAACTATAATTGCCTATGGCCAGTTGCGACCGATTTATTTATTTGTAGCATTAATAAAAAAAAAATCAAAAGAACACACTCTTCCAAAATATTCAAACCTAACAAAACGCTTCACGGGTGCCAAATAAAAGATTGAGTACTTGATAAAAAATAATATTTTAACTTATATTTTCTAATACTTTGACTTGTAATTTTTTATGCTCTAACTTATAATTCTAATTACCAATTAAAATTTAACAAATTTATTTCAATTTTAACTCTAAATTTAGTCCGAATTACAAATCAAACATACAGAGAGAGCAAAAAAACAGAGGAAAGCAAAATCAATCGGAACCGATAGATCTCCACTAAAACTCAAAATCCAAAAGAGACAGCTGCCCCTATAACCATATGAGTCTGCCCCTGCATGTCTGCCATGGAGGTGCACATGACTTATTAGTTATTACAAATCAGAGTACACAAAAAGAAAAAAAAAAAAGTCATGCGCACTTTCATCTTGAAGGTACGCATACGGTGACATATAAATTTTTCAAAAATCAAGATCTGAAATATTGAGATGGTAACTTTAAAATATTTCGGCTAAAAAAACCATCGGAGCTAATAATAGAACTCATATATTCCCTCATAATTTTAAGAGAAAATATTTCAATCTCCCAACCTTTTGTCCCCCACTCGTCCTCCAATCTTCTAACCGTCAAAAATTTTGAAAAAAAAAAGTCGACTATCTTTCACTCTCATCTCGATCTCCTCTCACAATAGTCAACTCTCTCTCTCTCTCAACCCCTCTCGCCTCCACCACCCACACCGCTCTCGCCTCGTTGTCACTCCCATCTTCACATTCTTTTCTGCATCGTCACTGTCCTTCATCCCGTCATCGCTCCCTCTCTGACCCCCGCGCCACCTACCACCACCTCGCTTCATTATGCTTGATGATTTACAAGATAAAATAAGAGTGGTTTATGAAATGGGAGAGAGAGAGGAGAGGGAGAGAACGAAATGGAGAAGAAGATGAATTATTATTTATTAATATGTGTTTTGATGCATTATTAAGATTTTCTGGAAAAACTATTAAAACTTTCTGAAAGCAATGTTAAAACTTGTCAAAAGCAAAACTAAAATATGAGAAATCCACCGTTGTCTTTCTAAAAACACTATTAAGATTTGTTAAAATATTAGACTTGTAAGAAGCACCACCAAGACTTACAATGTGAAGTATAAAGCCTTGGAAAAAAACAACAACACAGATATAACTCAAAAGTACTTCATCATGAATCTCATTTGAAAGATAAAATCAATTAGAAGACGTTCGTAGTTATAGATTCGCAAAATTTCTCACCGATCATAAAAAAAAATTAACGAGAATGATCAGAAAAAAAAGAAGTGCGTGAAAGATATTTTTTTTTTTGGCTTGAATACAAATTGGGAGAAAGAATAATTATCACTATTAAAACTTGGCTATAGCACTATTAAGACTTAGTGATTTTCTTTAATCCGGTCGGTGCTTTCTTGAATACAGTAGGTGTCAAGTTATCTAACCGTCTAAGTCTTTGACCGTTAGAGTTAAGAGATTGTAATTGAAAGACTGTTAGTACGTTCCTAATTTTAAATACCTTAAAATATAAATATTTACTTAATTTTTTTTTCTTTTATATATTTCTAAATTATATATATTGACCCACTAACATAAACTTTCTCCCTCTACCACTGCTGTTTAGATAGCTGAAAATCAATCTACAAAACTTTTCTCAGTTTCTGAACACGAATGCATCAGTTCACATCTCAACTTGATCATATACGTTGATATCTGTGTTTAATTAGAGCATCTACATCTTTAGTATTATTAGAGTTTCTAATCTGATGTGGTAGTTTATAATTCAGTTTTATAGATGTGAGAGAGTTTCTTATTTAGAAACTATACAGTAAAGTTTCTTATTAAGAAACTGTTTATAAACTCCATATTAGTCAAATGATTGGCTCAAATTATTTCTCCTTCTTAATTTGTTGCTGACGTGACTTAATAGAAACTCTAAAATTAATTTCAGAAATGTGAGAGTTAGAAACTTTAGAGAACTTAATTTCTAAAAAGTAGTTAATAGTTATTTAGAAACGCATTTGAGTTGCTGGAATGTAGATGCTCTTAGACAATTTGAAATTTACTTATTTTTATAGTAATTTTCTATTTATTCTTGAAAAATTCTCAAATTTTCTATTTCCCTTTGCACTCTTTATTATATCTAATATATCTCTTAACCTTGTTTATTTTGAGCAAAGCCAGCGTGTGATGTGCTCATCAAGAAGGTTTCGTGAGTATAACTCGAAAAATATATTATATTGGTTTCAAATAACGAATCCAAACAATTGAAACCGATACACTTTACAAGTGATTCATGTACATACAAAATTTTGAAATTTTTGAATTCATACATTACAATATCAAGTGGTAAAAAAAATGATGAAAATTGAGTGCAGTCACCAGCTGTGTGTGCCTGTGACCATGGCCGTAGAACCTCACCAAGATTGGGGCACAAATCAAGATATGGCGCCTTAACTTTGGATTTGGATCAGCTGAAATTCCGAAACCAATGAACAGTAATTCTGAAATCCCTGCAATCCGAATCCAGCCATCAAATTTTTTTCGATAACGCATCTCGAAACAGCTGGTTTTTTCTTACACGCATCTCGGAATAGTTCGACGGTTGGATTCACATTACAGGAATTTCAGAATTACTGTTACCGGTCTCGAATTTCAGCAGATACGCTTCCCTTAACTTCAATCGACATTTGAGCACAAAACTCTGATTTTCCAGCCACATTATCATTTTTAAAAGATAAAACACGTCGCAATTTTTGGGTTTGATAATCATGCACAAGTTGCCTTCAATTATTCTATACGATTATAATTTGAGAATGAGTGTTTTGGATTCATAATAAAATATACATATTGGAGATGCAATAGTTGAAGGAGGAGGAGGCTTCAAATGCCTCTATTTTTATAAATTTTAATACTCAAAATTTAAAATTTAAAAGTTTAAATAAAACTTTTGAATATGATCTATGTTATTTTCTCTATGTTCTCATAAAAAAATTATCACATTTTAATTTTGTTTTTATGTGAATCAATAAGTTGAAAAATTATCCACATTAGTACGATTTTTACAAGCTCTTGATGACAACCAAAATAAAAATTGAAATGTGATAATTTTTTTTATATATGCATAGCTAAATGATGTAGATCATATCCAACGGTTTTGTTTTGACTTTTAACTTTTAAATTTTGAGTTATTAAACTTTTTAAAAATAGAGGCATTGTGGAGGTACAAAAAATCGAGACATTTGAACCCTCTTCTAGTTGAAGATACATAGCATAGCTCGTGGGAATTTTGCAAATTAACACCCACTTCTCTATTTCTTCTATTTCTTCTTATATTTGCCAAATATGGAAAATAACTTAACTTTTTTTTTTCTTTTTTAGTATTATGTGTAACAGCTCTTAATTCTTGATACAATAAATAGATATTTTATTCACCAATTGTAACTATGAAAATTTATTTCAATAAATATTTTTAGTCAATTTAATTCAGTGAAATTAATGTAATTAAGCCATACAGATGGAGGGAATTGAAGTGACCTGACAAAGAACCAGCGGATACATATTCTTAGCTCATGGGCCTTCACCGTTTTATGCAATAGTCTCTTGAGCTACTTATTTTGGAAGGTTTCATTCAGGGTTGTAAATAATGGTATGAGCTCGTCGGACGGACATGGTACCACTAAGCGATTAATTAGAAATAATCGGAAATAATTGGCCATAATCAGAAAAAATCGGCCAATTAATCGGAAAATTTCTTAACGGTTTGGCACCGCCAACGACTAATTGGCCAATTAATCAACCTAAACGGATGTTTTTTACAACACTGGTTTCATTTAGATAGCCTAAATTAGTTGTACAAACAGGAAGCAAGAATTTAAGATTCCATTAAGCCCAATCAAACTCTCATCAACCTCACTTGTGATAGCCTGATATATTTTGTTTTCCTTTTGAAAAATTTATTATCAACAAAATACAAAACTGTCTGTCGCACAAAAAATGCTATATGAGATGTGCTTCCATACAGCGAGAAACCTGCGGCACCATTGTAGAAAACATTTATTGTTATCATTATCATTATCGTTGTTATTATTATCATTATTATTATTTAAGGTTCGTAGGACTAATAAATATCTAAAAAAGTCACGAGACCGAATGTCGTGACTATCTTTTAAAAATTTGACATAGCACATCACACAAAATATCTAATCACGGGACGATATGTGGTGACACGAGTCACATATAATTAAAATCATTAGATCTTGATCGAATGGTGAATCTTGAATAAACGAACCTAAATTATGAACAAATAATTTTTTAAACGTAACCAAAGTAACAAATGTAACCAGTCACGTTTGAACACATCACGTGTGGTCACAGCGTGAAGTCTCATGAGGCAATCTTAGTTTTTTCATTACAACAAAACAAAGAAAAAGAAGGGAGGTAAATTACTCAAATTGGACAAAGAAAAGACAATCGTGACCAGAATAAGACGGGATTCTCAATTCTATGGCTGTTTTTGTTAAAATCACAATCCTAAGCTCCTAAATCAGAGACTGTTAGTAAGGCTGGAATAAATTTAATGAAAATAATCCTCCTTATTTTGATTTATAACATATCACAAACTTGTATTTAAAATAATTAAATTAATTACTAATGTTAGTTTAATGTATAATTATTGATGTTGCTGCTGCTGCTGCAGTGTGCTTCATCATCCTTGGGGGACAAGTATCCTCTCACGTATTGGACGGTGGGGTCCACAATTTTACGGCTCAGATTAACTCAATCCGGTGCGCTTTGAGATTCGCACAGGGGGGCTACCGTATCAAAACTCTTTCTAGTAATTTACAACTAAAAATATTACAAAATAGTAAAAATAGAACAAATTGCCTCAATATTGTCCAATGAAACAAAACTAAAGGAGGCAAAAAAATGGAAACATGCAAATAATTCTCATGCATTGAGCTCCTGAGTCAACCAGGAAGGCATGCCCGGCAGGGTAGGCACAGCAGGTTGGGGTTTCTTAACCCGATCCACCATTACAGCTTGAGTTGTCAGAACCATACCTGCTATGGAAGCCGCATTCTGGAGCGCGCATCTTGAAGCCTTGCACGGGTCAACAACGCCCCACTTGATAAGGTCTCCAAAGTGACCTGTCATCAAATTGTACCCAAACTGCCAATTGTTCTCTTCTAGAAGCCTCTCAACAACAGCATGGCCATCTAGGCCTGCATTTTCGGCGATTGTATATGTCGGTACAAGAAGAGCCTGGCAATAATACAAAGGATATTTTGTAAAGTGTACCAACTAATTTGATGTAGTTGCAATGTGGTCATTTACAACATTATCCATGATAAATGATTCTTGCAATTCGACTTTGCACATTGGAAGGTTCTACAACACATATTTTCAGGGGGTAAGACAGGCCAAACATAAACCCTGTGAAATTCAACAACCCATTAGCGGAAAAACTAAACCTTGTCTGTAGCTATAATAGAAAATCATAATTGTATAATTTGAGTGATGTTGATATACTCGATGCTTTGATCTCTCCAAAATAGCCATCAGGTATATTAGTGAAGAAGAAGCCAAACCTTTGCAATGATAGATGCACCAATCTTTTCATCAGAGTCCATAAAAAGATCAGAAATCACAGGGACGTGCCTTGATAAGTGTGTTAATGCAGCCCCGCCACCTGGTACAATACCTTCATCTAAGGCTGCAAATGTCGCATTCTTTGCATCTTCTGCTCTCAATTTTCTATCATTTAGCTCTGCCTCAGTCGAAGCCCCAACCTAATCAACATATATAGTTAGGTTAATTTATATCCCCAGAAAAACTAACAATATCATGTATACCTTACTCCAACAAACCAAAAGAAATATCTTTTATTCGACTCACCTCCTTTTCTTAATGTTTGATGACAACTTAATATACAGGACCTTAACATGTAAATCACAACCCTAGAAAATCACCCAATGCCCAAAACAGGAAATATCTTTTATGCCCCTGAGCTTTCTGTTTTACTTTTTCCCAAACATTGGGTGGGGTAACCCTACTCTCTTACACATGGAGAGATGCAAGGAGTAAGGTCTCTTCTATTGTCAGGAACAATACCCACAATCAGCTACAGAATTCTCAAAAAGAGGATATGGTTAGAGGCTGGTGACCATTGGGGGCACTTTAACTCCATGTTTGTATATTCTGACAAAGCAGGACCCAATCACAAGTGAAGTTGATAATTACATGGAGGGATGCAGTTGAGGGATGCAGTTGATAATTAACTGAATCTCTTAGGAAATACAGTTTCAATCGTTCTTTTCTGAATTGTAATGAATATAGAAGACAGAACCATGTACCAAATTAGGAGGCAATTAAAAAAATTGAGTTCATTACCCTTCTATCTCTCTTCTTCATCCCTCTCAACCTCTAATTATCCCTAGTTTTTGCATTCAACTCTCTTGGTCTGGTAAATTCTTACAAGGTGAGACGTTTTGAATTGTGAGAAATCAGCTAAATTCTTTAGTAATATTCCTCATCATCTTCAAAGGATATTATACCTATGCTAGAGAAACATCCTCTGAAGACCCTAACATAAAATAGACAGCCTACAGAAAAATCTCCTTGAGTCCTAGCAAGCAAAGAACAAGCCTCAAATGCTACTTCTCCATAATTTTTTTGAAAATAATTGATTGAAAGAGAAAGAGTGACCACAAAGGGACGGTTTAGGAATCTTTTGAATTAAACAGCATATTGAAGAAACGCGGTATGACTTACACCAGGATTTCTTAACAATTGCGGAGGGTGAGGGGAGAGAGAGAGAGAGACTCGACCTTCACCACAGCTACACCACTACATAATTTTGCAATTCTCTCCTCAATGTTCATACGTAGGCGCACACTTTTAGTATTGATCAAGTCTCTTTTCATCTCAGAAATCCGAGCTTGTATCTCAGCCAACATGCGTGGATCCGCCACAATGGTTGTAGAATGCTGAGTTATTGTAACTCTTTTTGCCAATCCTAATTGGTCTGAAGTCACGCCCCTGATCCCCACTCCCAGATCACTTGCTAGAAAATCGGCACCTTTTGAGTGAATTTCACAATTAGAAAATCCAACATGTTATAGGATAAACTGTTATGCACCTTACGGTAGGACATACCATGGTCTGACAAGTCTTTTTTATCACAATGAAGAGCACATTAAGCCTATATTATTTGAAAAAGTAGGTGCTTAGTTGTGGCATAATTAGATAGCCAATTGCTAATTGCTAACTGAGACCAACTTATGTCAAACTGAAATTTGAGTCCCCAATTTGTGGTTAATTTGATCCTCAATTGTACTGAACTTGAGCTAAAATTTTTGGGTGGAAATTCATCGAAACAGCACATAGGCATGTGAGCTTCCGTGCATATGTGTATATCTGTGTGTATGGTGAAAGCGAGAGAGAGAGAGAGATGACCTGTCATAATAGCAATATCTTGCAAAAGCCCCTTTTTGCCCTCGGCTAAGCCAGGGCACTGCACCACTGCCACATTCAGCAACCCTTTCATCTTGTTAAGTACCAATGCCTCCAAAACCGCAAATGAAACATCTTGGCATATAATCAACAGAGGCACACTCAATTGGGTTGTTTTCTCCAACAAGGGAATCAAGTCTTGTACAACAGTCACCTTCTGGTCAGTCACAAGGACTTTTGCATTTTCAAACTCAACAGCAGATTTCTCTTGGTTTGTTATAAAATGAGGGGACATGTATCCTTTGTTGATCTACATAATGGTAGTATGGTAAAATTCAATAACACTGTTGAACTTTTAGGATTTGATGATTAAGAATCCTTAAACTTACTGCGAGTACATCCATGCATGTATACAGTGTATACATAAACCATGCATACAGATAAGCATGCATGCAATGCAAGTCATTTGAATTTATATAGCCAAACCATATGGACATATGGGGATTACACATGTATTCTATCGTAATTAACTGTAATTAATTTTGAGTGGGAAGAGTAACTAGTATATTACAATTGTGACGTGTATACATCCATTAACCATGCATCTGGTGCTTGTATTCTGTCTCAGTTCACACACGCATGTATGTGTGTTGAATCTAAGTACATACATACATATTAACATGCCAAAAGATACAATACACTAAAATATAAACAAGTCCTAGAAAGAGCTGCTGGCAAGTAACTAAGATATACCTTCATTCCTTCCTGCACTTCAATTAGGGTTTCAAATGAGGAGGATGATTCAATTGTTATAATTCCATCATGACCTATTTTTTCTATTGCATTGGCTATGAGAGTTCCTATGTAGTCGTCATTTCCAGCTGATAATGCTGCAATGGCTAAAATTAAAAAAATAATAATACATTGAGAAAACTAAACAACACAATTTCCATGTAAAATGAGATTTGTGTTTACGTCTCTGAACATAAAAAATTATTAATGTTAGCAATAAGTCCATAACTTGCAAGGCCAGGAGTAGTTTGTTCTGATTTACAAATAATGTGTGGTTTGCAAAAACAAATCGTCGTCTACATTGCAGGTTGAATAAGAGTTAAGATTTGAAAGAAAATTGTCGAGACAAGATGAAAGGCATTGTTCAGAGTGTCAAAAAAGCACACTGCATAAAAAGTATAATTAACTTCATAAAAATTTGCCTTCGACTTAATTCTCAAGTTTTTACAAATATACCTTTTATCTGCTCTTTTTCAGTAACTGGTATACTCTTACTCTTCAAGACCTTAATCAACTGATGAACAGTTTGATCGATGCCCCTTTTGAGAGATACTGGATTAGATCCGTTAGCAACAGCTAATAACCCAAGTTTAATGATTTCGCGTGCTAGAATGATAGCTGTAGTGGTACCGTCTCCAGCTGAGCTATTTGTTTTATTGGCCACCTGTTAAACAAAATGCTCAATGCCTTAATTGGCTGGTGTGATAACATTCTTCATTTATTTGGTGCTAAATTGTTCAAATCAGAACAGAATAAACTAAATATGCAACATGGCACCAATATCCCTCCTTTCCTAAATTTCTCAAAAATATCCAGAATAGCCCTCCTCTATGTTTCGAATTTGATGAAAGAAACAGTGAGGACATTTAAATGTCTCTTCAAGAAAATAAGGAAACTATGAGTAGAGAAACTTTTTCAAGTATAGTATAGTGGGGGCATACATGATATTTTATGATTTTACAGCACAACTGATACTTACCTCTCTCAGGAGCATTGCACCAGCATTCTCGATTGAGTTAGGAAGATCAATGCATCTTGCAATTGTGACCCCATCATTTATTACTTTTGGTACATCTGTCCCATCAATCACCACATTTCTACCTAAATTTGAAAATGTGTCCAAGTAAATAAAGCATTCCTTCTAATGAGTATGGCTAGTATGACATCAGTGTCATTTCAGCCTATATAACACCAACTCCAAAACCTAACGAATTGACTTCAAACAGTGAATTCAAACCGTTCAAACCGATATATTTCAATAGTTGTGCGTTTACATGCAAAATTTATAATTTTTCGAATTTATTTAGTATCAAGTCAAGCAGTCAAATGTGTGAGTTTTTAAGTTAATTTTAATGCATTCATTTTTTACCGCTTGATTTGATACTAAAATAACTAGAAAATATAAAATTTTTGCATGTAAACGCATCACTAATAAAGTAAATCGGTTTGAACGGTTTGGATTAGTCGTTTGAAGTATATCCAATCAATTTTGTAGTTGGTGTCATATGACACCGATGTCATACTAGCCGGACTCCCTTCTAATATAAGCCCCCTACCCTTATTATAATAGTAAAATTGAAGGGGAGCATGAGAACCTTCAAGCACGATATAAACTAATTTTGCATAATTTTAGGGAACCATTCTCGCTCTTTTTTTTTTTTTTTTTTGTAAATTTGAAGGATTAGAATTTGAAAAGATGATACCTTTCGGTCCAAGTGTGACAGAGACGGTATCAGCGAGCTTATTAATGCCACGAAGCAATCTGAATCTACAGTCTTCATCAAAGCATATCTTCTTACCAGTGGATTTAACTACAAAATTACTTCCGGGACGAGATTGGAATCTCACGCGAAGGAACTTCGATTTCCCACTCTTTTTAAAGAAAAACAAAAAAAAAAAATAAGCGAATGAGGAGGGAGGGAGGGGGAAGGAGAAGAAGAAGGAGAGAGATTTAATTTCACTTACAAATAGAAGGGAAGGAGGAGCGAACAAAATAAGCGCCATTGGAGTGCTAAGAGCAGAAGAGAGGTTTTAGTTTGGGTTTTGTAGGAGGGTTCTTTACCTCTCCGTTTCCAATTGAGAGTAGGTCCGATGCCCATCGGACCTAGTTCGATGGATTTAGTCACCGTCGATTTACTTTACGATTCGTGCGAAACGCTTTAAAAATAGTGTGCATCTGTTTCAATTTGCGTGCCCTCAAATCTTAAATTAGATCGGACGGTCAACATGCTCGTTGAACCTAAGAGTAGGTCCGATGGGCATCGGACCTACTCCGTTCTCCTCCATTTCTGGCTAACAATGGAGGGCAACTATTTTAATTTTTAACAGTTGATCCGACCGTATCGATAAATTGGGTTATAGGTAAAAAAGTTTCTTCTTTTCCACGAGTAGAATGAAACGCCGTCTGTGGGATTCGAACCCACGACCACACGGTTAAAAGCCGTGCGCTCTACCAACTGAGCTAAGACGGCGTGGGTGAATGATTATTGCTAGTCATATCTTTGTAGTAAAATAAACAAACAATTTAAAATCAAATTACAACAATATGAACACTATGCTTCGAAACTGCTGCTAAACATAATGAGATTATTCTTTGACAATGAAATAAAATAATTTCTTCTAAATATAATAAATACTCGAAGACTTTAAATGGCCGAACGTTTCTAAAAAGTTACACTCTCATCGAAGAATTGAACTCGAAGACAATAAAAACGGCATGGAATTAGAAAGCATTTAGTAGAAATAGAATAGACACAATTCTGCAATTAAATCAACCGTTTGACATCTTTCACTCGATATCTTCACTGAAATAATGTTAAATTTTATATAGGGCACGCTTGTCGCAGTTTGTTCACCTTTGAACGAGAAATAGGTAAAATTTCTTAACGATGATTAGCACCTCTTTATGAAAAAACAATTGAAAGAAGAGCTTAAACGGGGAAGTATTAGTAGGAAAAAAAATAAAAGAGCAAAAGTTATGAGAATAAAGAAATGGGTTTATACTAGCACATCTGATCTAAACCGTGGACGGAACAAACCAAATAGATGAAAAAAAAAAAAGATTTACATCAGAACCGAATAAGTTAGAGCTACAATGTTCTGATTGGACGATTAATTAAACTTGATGAAATAAACAACAAAAGAGTTAGTTGTCTCGAACCCACCTAGATGAACCAACCAGATCCACCAGCTATGCATCTAGTCCATTAGAGAGAGAAAGAAAGGGGGAAAAGATGTCACTTCATACTAGATGGAGGCTTATTTTGAAAGCCCCCGGGAGCAAATACGGGAAACATGTCAGCTGCTCGTCCCCTCTCCCCTCTAACCTCGCCTCTTGTATAAGAAACTCTGCCTACCTCTTGTCTTTCCCTAGGCACTATCCCCTCATTAGATATCCTTCTATTCTCTCCAACAGTACCACCCGTATTGCCTGCCAGCAGGGGTCCACCAAAAAATATCGATTGGCCTGTGTACGTCATTCTCTCCTGAGCAGCAGTTGGGGCTGACGCTGCTGATGTGGGAGCATTTTGGCCACTCCTCTGAACATACTGACCAGAAGGGTTGGCATTGGCAATAGGATTCACAAGCCGGGGCGTAATATCCGTGGTGGGACCTGGCCGTGCCGTCGCCATCACCGAGATATACCTGCCAGCCTCCTGGTCCCACACGACCGAGGCCCTCCCACGAGCATCCCTTATAAACGGTGCCCCCACTGTCTGAAACATTGGGTTGGTTAACTGTACAGTCGGTGCAGATGGCACTGGTACAGGCCTCGTCACTGTTACAGGTGCCCTACCAACTGCAGTCCTGGGTTCGGGCCCTGGACCACGGACTGGGCTGCTAAAGCTACTTGGCGTAGCAGTACCAGTACCAGACTCATAATAATCGTCTTGACTTGCTAAACTGTGTGGGTACGAGTGTCCTACAGGAGACCTTCTAGTAGGTTCCCTTGGTACTGGCACCCCAGATTCAATGCTGGTACTGGTACGAACACTGGCACTGGAACTGAGATCAGAAGGGGCCTTTCTGTCGATGGGGCGGAGGACGGAGGAAGAGGCACGGGCCTTGGCAGCAGCACGCATTGCATCTGCAGAGTCGAGCTTGGCAAGCTTCCAAGCACTGATTTTGACCTGCCTTTTGATTTTGTTTGTGGATTGGTTGATGTAGGAGGCTGAGTCGGGGTCGACAGTTGAGGGTACCATAGTTGGGTCCAAATGCGGAATAACTTCATCCTGTGACAGAAGAACATTGTACAAATATAGGAATGAGTTTGTGTGAGAAATTGCAAAAGCTTAAACCACCACCCCCCCAGCATCATAAAATAGTGTTACCAGATGCCTCTCCAACTGTCTACAAAGAAATAGCCAATATAAACCCTCCATCAGGGAATAGAGAAATTACAGAAATTAGAATAAGCAACCTGATTACATTTGGGACAACCTTGTCTGGTTCAAAGTACCCCACCAAATTTAAACTTGTATTGTCGGATAATAAAAAAAAATGAAATTATTCCTGGGTTCTTTTAAGAATATAACATACATATCTGAAATGACAAAAGTTCATTTATCTTCAATATCCTTCCATTATTCTAACCCTCCATTTCAGTATTTTTGGAGTGAGAGAGAAGGAAAGAGGTGGGGGCATTCGTGCAACTTTCTAAGCAAGTATGGAAACAAAAGGCTACTTGGGATATTCTTCTTTTGTTGCTGGGGTACGAGATATTACAATTGCTAGTGTGTTATCTGGGAGCATTTATGATATTATTCTTGTAGGGAATTATGAACTTTCCGCATTTGTATTTGTGAAGACACATAGTCAATTGACCAATTAATAAGATACAATAAAATCAAATCATCAGAAAATAATTAAGTTAGATAAAACACAAAAGTTACCTGTTGATCAACAAAAACCCTAGGAGGGGTGCACCAGACACCCTTGTAAGGAAGGCCAAGTGAGCTGCTAACACTTATTCCAGTTGTGGCAGAATTTGTGGGGGAATAAATTATATTATTCCCCTCTTCATCCACTGACCCGGCTGGTGCCTCACTCATAGCCCTCATTGCCACCACATATTCATAGGTAGTCATTCCCTGTAACAGTAAAACCATTCTTACAGCTTGGGGATACATCCTCTTGAAAGTAGGATTCATGAAACATGTTACCTCACAACATCAGTCATGACTGGTTGGTACAGTATTGCCTGCTTACGACAAGTACATATGTATTGTTCGGTTTGTTACACAAAAACATATGAAAATAATCAAACAAAGGAGCATATAACATGCAAGACATGGAAGCAGCAAAAATTAAATTCTCAACGCACCTTGCGGATCAAAATGATGTGGAAGAAGAAGAGTTCACACAGGGGAACAAGAGCCACAACTGAGAGTAGTGTGCATATTATCTACATAATAAAAATCTGATTACAATTCATGTAAATAAAAAAGTTTCTTTTCTCTCTTCTCAAATATGCCTCTGGATGGCAGAATTAGCACATTACATCATTATTTTCAAGTCAGAATTACAATCTTGGAATAAATGTCATTTCATTCAGATCTTTAGCAGTATCTTATTGGGTAGATAGGAGTGTCTGTCCCGTGAATAATGCTATTTCCACTCAGATCTGTAGAAATTTCTTATTGGGCAGATATAGTTTCATTTTTGTTTTGCTGGGTTATATTGGCAGTCAATTTCAAAGGTTAAATTAATGACATAATGTTTTAAATTGAGAATATGTAGGAAATCTCAGGGTGCCAAGCCACTGATCAGGGTTGACAGGAGCATCTTCTTGCCAAGACCTTTGCATAATGGGTCAAAATTAAAATCCCTGGGTTTATTTACACTTCTGCAGTCATCATGTAACAAAGAAAACTTACAACAACAGCTGCGAAAGGAACTCTTGTAAAACCATTTCCCAGTTTTTCCTGAATGCTGCTCTCTGTCTCTTTAGCTGTATTCTTCGCAAAGCATAATGCAAGTACAGCAATTCCAACTCCAATTTCAATCACAAGCTGAAATATTAATTTCCAACATACATGAACAGAACCTAATCAGGATAAGAAAAATATCCAATAAAAAGAAGAATTAAAAGCAAGTATGAGATATCATATTTTTGGATTGATCTGGGTGGTGGGTAATGTGCTGACCCATACAGGAACTGGAAGCAGTTTGGACAACTGTTTACACAGTACAGTGTTGTTTTTTGTTTTTCCTTGGTTTGCATTTGCAAAGTAAACCAGAACCAGAACATAAATCCTTCACAAAAGAAGAATTGATAGTAATGATCAAAACATACCCAGAGGAGACTGGACGCCATGAGGGCAATAAACGTCATGTAATTCTTCCTCCCCACACAGTTGTTAAGCCACTGTCATGGGAATGATTATGAACAGAGTGGAATTAAAACGACAATTTCTGGATTAGCCTTGTCAAAAATAGTACATATCAAGCATATTTGTAGAAACAATTACAACTTCTGCAGCCATCAAGAGATGTACTATTTCAAATTTCTTGGCTTTGATTATTATCCTGGTATGTCTCAAGTTTTGCAAGGATAAAATCGGTTTTTTTTTAAAAACAAAATAAAATGAAATACTAGTAAATACCCGGCAATGGTGATCAAATCCATCCACACATTTATCACAGCTTCGGCAATGTTTGCTGTACTTCCGCACCTACAAAAGGACAGAAAAAAGTTGGAACAAGTCTTTGTACATTTGTATGAACTGTTAATAGCTTGAAACAGCCAGTACGCATCATGCCCAAGCCCAATCTTAAATCCAAGCAATCCAATTTTGGCTTCCATATTGACATGGTAGCAAACATATCCAATCAAGGTGACCTTCACAGAAGTTTCAGTAGATACTGACGTGTAATGACACTGGACAGTCAAGAAATTACCAGCAGACAGTTAACACGGTAGCAATTTAAACAACATAGTGCAACTAAACAAGCAACTGAAATGAACAAAATTGATTTCATGGCACCAATATGTACTATGTGACTGAACCCAACACAGTAAGTTTTCAAAATTGCCATATGCTACCTCAGCATTGCATAAAGTGCAAAATAATGCATCATCTTCATTATTCGGCTCTAACTCGCTGTCCTCAATCTTCCTACAGTCCTCCTTGTTGAACATTATGCAAAGAAGCCCTGCAAAACCACAACACACTGCATTTTTTACCGAGATGCCCCTTTCCATATTAGCAGTTGCATTCGAGTCCTCGAGAGGAGACTTTCGGGTTGAGCGGCCGTCAACAGAGCTCCGGCAAGAGGGGGAATTATGGTCACCTCGGGATGCATGCTCAGGTCTTGGGAGATTAATTAAGGTTTCATCGAACTTCGACATGATACCTGGATCAGCAGGGTTGATGCTGGTGCAGCGTACGTACAGGATGAATACTGTCAGTGCCTGAAATAATCAGAAATAAAGACAAAAAGCAATCATCAAACCGATATCGTAATTTAATCCAACTTCACATTCCCTCACTTTAGCAATTAGAAAAAACAAAAGATAGCCAAAATAGTAGTTGAACAAGTTCTTATACTATTACTGATAAGACATTCACTTTGGTTAACTAAAATAAATTAATAGGAAGATGGTGCTAGCATACCACAGGAGAATAAACAGCCATCATAATGTACTCAACGACATCATATCTGAGAAAAGGTGCGAAAAAAGCAAAGAAGGCTACCACCAATATAAAGTACACTGTGATAGCAATAACCTGTAAAGGGGCACAATTAGAAAGAAAAATTGTTCCTTAGATTTATAAGAATAATAAAAAACTGAAAATGTCTAAGCAACCTCGGTATAGTCCAGTTCAATAAGCTAGGCACCTCATATTGACTTGCTTCATATAGATATTACAACCGTACAGGAGTGTTGTCAGAATGAAAATTGATTAAGGTGCAAAGAAGGGATACAAAGATGAAGCATATCATAGAAAGATGAAAAAACAAAAAGAGTTAATGGTAATATTTGTGATATGCTGCTATACAGCTATACGGCCTCCTATGGTATTATTTGACTGCACCTAATGTCTAAATAGAAAATATTCTTCAATTATTTATTCTCAATTAAAGCAATCCACCATCAATGTTGGTGAAGTATGTTGGGATTAACTAATTGATAACCTATTGACAGTAAAAATTTCAGTCCTTGAATGCCAATGGTTATCACAGAGGTATATTTACAAATCCAAACAACACACAAAACTAAATAAAAATTGGCAACACTTTCTCCTTTGAGATTTCTCAAACACTTGATCTGCAATACAAACACATATTTGAAAAATAAAAAGGTTGACTAGGTGATAAAACTGTCTCAAATCCTGTAGAAGTAGCACTAAAACCGACAGTACATTAGAAATAAAAGGGGTTCCGCCAACTATTCAGCAAAAATCTAATCTAAGCTAAAAAATAAGGCAGAGAAAGAAGTTCGCCAGAGCCTCTTTGACCGACAAATTAGCAGTTCTCTTTGACAATTTGCAGAACATGTAAGCGGTTCAAGCAAAATTTTAAGCAAACAGCTAAGCTCAGCAAAAGAAAAACAGACCTAGAGAGAGAAATTTTTAAGAGATACCTGAAATGTGTGTGCTGGGAGCTGCCATCCATGGCGCCGCACCATGGTTTTAGAGAGAGAAAAAGTGGAATCGAGTTCCTATTGAACGCTGGCTCACACAGATCAGAGCATCCACCTAGAGAGAGAGAGAGAGAGAGAGAGGGGCCCGAGAATTTAAGAGAGGAGCAAAGGTTAGACCTTTTAGGTTGGTTTTGTTTTGGTTATTTTGATTTTTAGGACTGGGAGTTGGAAGTGGTTAGAGAGTAGCGAAGGTACTCTCAGAATAATAAAGTTGAGGTTTGCTTTGCAGAAAGAGAGACATGGGAATTAGAGAAAGAAATAATTATAACCTAAAAAGGAAATAGTATTTTTTTTTTCCATAATACACCTCTCCAGCTCGAGGTCAATTTGGGTCCGATGCCCATCGGACTCAAACTGAGTTCAATGGATTTGATGACCGTCCGATCTGCTTTAAGAATCTCGCCCACAACTTTCGCGTATGCTTTAAATACGTGCGAACGGATCGTAAAGCAGATCGAACGGTACCGAAACCCATCGTACCCAAGCTGCTCTCCTCCAGCTCTCCTCTGTGGAAATTCCTTTTAAATCGGCCCCTAGGCTAGGAAATAGAATCAACTAAAATATGGGCCTATATTGCCAAGTCTGAGGCGAATCCATTCCTCGACGGTACCGTAAAAGATTCCCTTTTACAATTAGCTATTTACGGTTTGAGATTAACTCTCAGCAGGTTTAGGATTCGGGCTGACTGAGGGGGCAGTATTAATGGGCTTTGAGATTCGTGCCAAGTTAAAAATAACGGTCCAGATCAAGTAATTGTAAAAGATTCCCTATTACGGTACCGTCGGTGAAATGAATTCTAGATATTTGGAGCAGACACCGGCTCTCCTATTCATGCCAATTTTTTTTTTTTTTTTTTGAAAGATTCCAGCAGAGGCTACTATTAATGCCAAATTGACTTGTGGTTTTCATATTGTCTTGGTATGATATTATGGGAGGACAAATTAAAAAAGAGAAATGAAAATGTATATGCAAATAAATTCAGGTATTCGATGAAGAAAAATCAATCAATAATTCACATTTTTTATATTTTTATCTGTAGTATGAAAAATCACAATTAGAAATTTAAACAAGTTTTCCTCGCTGATAGATGTCAGCGTCTATAAAATCAGGGGCGGATTCAGGATTTTCGTCATGGGTAAAAAAATATCGAATTGGGTTTAAATATTTAATCAGATTTAAATCAATTAACCAATTAGGTACTCGATAAAAAACAATGCTTTAACTTATATTTTACAATGCTTTTACTTATAATTACTGTGCTCTGACTTATAATTCTAATTAGTAATTACCAATCAAAATTCAACAAATTTATTTCAATTTTAATCCTAAATTTAACCCGAATTATAAATTAAACGTCCAGAGGGGGGCAAAAAAAATTTCAGAAGAGGCAAAGTCGGTCGGAACCGATAAATCTCCACTAAAACTCAAAATCCAATTGGGACAACTGCCCCCCGGAACACTCTTGAGTCCGCCCCTGTATAAAATGAGATGAAAAGAAATATAATTAAGAAGATAAATAACGTTTGATTTGAGATTCAATTTTAAATTATAGTAAAACGTTTGTGATAATGATGGATATCAATGAAAATCGGATTCCTTCTAATATATATATTCACCTAGCTATATCCAATTTAATTCTTGTTCTTACTTTCTGTTTTGTTTGATTGTGACTTAAATGAAAATTTAGAATTTTATTCCTAAGAGTCAAATATGGATAAAATATGATGGAATAAGGACCAATAAGTTAACCAGTTAGAGAAGTGAGTTAAATTAATCCACATTATAATTATTGTTAGTATTATTATCACTATTTTTGTTATTATTATTATTATTATTATTATTTTATTTATGTATGAAATAGACAATGTTTCTCTCACTTATATACTGTTGTATAGATACTCAGGATTTTAAATTAATGAAGGAAAATATATATAGTCTAATCGATACCTAATTAATATCCTTTTGTGTTGATATGGAAGAAACCATCATATGTACGTATTACGTGTGCTTTCCAATCATCGGTTTATGGACACAAATGTCATTTTAGTTCAAATGAAATAATTTATCTTGTATTATGTAGAGTTTCCAATAAAAAAACACTTGCATTGTCGTAGGACCTAAATAATTTATCTATGTACATTTTTTTGTCACTGTGATTCTAATCAACAAAGCTCAATTGGAACTCATCTCTATGAATTTTTTTGAATTAAAATCACATGAACTCCATTGAGTGATATGTTCCGATCAGATTCCAAATAATTTTCAACTATCATAGGAAATTTCGGTTTGTTTCTTCCAAATTAACACTTGCACTGTTATACATGTTTCTCTCTTCTATTTTTGCATACTGGTACAATGCAGTGCAGTATTGCGAAGTGAGATTATTCCAACAGTTTGATTTCAAATGTTGAATAATTATTCTTTCCATTGATCTATTTTTTTTCTTGGTAAAAGTGTCATTTTCTTGGTAAAACTGCTTAACATGTTCTCTATATTGAAATGTGCTTGGAGACCAAATTTTATATTTTTTGAAATTTTTTTACTATTTATTAAGCCACTTTGAAAATCGCTGATCCGGTGGTCTAGAAATTTTTACTGTTTTTTACTGTTCACAGTGGATCAGTGATTTTCAAAGTGGCTTAATAAATAGTAAAAAAATTTCAAAATATGTAAAATTTAGTTTCCAAGCACATTTCAATATAGAGAACATGTTGAGCAGTTCGGATCGGTTGTTTGAATTTTTAAAATAAAATATGGCGTGGAGTACAAACTTATTTTACTCCGCGTCTCACCATAGCTCATCTCTCTCTCCTCTCTCTCTCTCTCTCTCTCTCTCTCTCTCTATATATATATATATATATATATATATATATATATAGATACAGATATATAGATAGACTATGGTGAGTTGTGAAGTAAAACAACGCGTCATATTTTTATTTTGAAAATTCGATCCGAACCGCTCAACATGTTCTAAATATTGAAATGTGTTTAGAGACTAAATTTTACATTTTTTGAAATTTTTACTATTTATTAAGTCACTTTGAAATTGCTGATCCACTGTGAACAGTAAAAATAATAAAAATTTCTGGACCACCGAATCAGCGATTTTCAAAGTAGCTTAATAAATAGTAAAAAAATTTCAAAAAATTTAAAATTTAGTCTTCAATATTTAGAACACGTTGAGCTGTTCGGATAAGTTGTTTGGATTTTCAAAATGAAAATATGAGCATGAAATAAAAACGACCTCTTACTTCACAACTCACCATAGTCCAGCTATATATATAGAGAGAGAATGGCTAATATACAAACGTTTGTTCCTGGACTCAGGAACAAACGATTTGGTTCTCTGATTTTCAAAGTTCAAACAGTCGATCCAAACCGTTAGATATTCAATCTATATTAAAATGTGCTTGGAGACCAAATTTACATTTTTTGGAATTTTTTTACTATTTATTAAGCTAGTTTGAAAACCGTTATTTTTATTAAATTTCTGCAGCATTGAAAAACAGCGGTTTTCAAACCAGCTTAATAAATAGTAAAAAAAATTCCAAAAAATGTAAAATTTGGTCTCCAAGCACATTTTAATATAGATTGAATATCTAACGGTTTGGATCGACTATTTGGACTTTGAAAATTAGAGAACCAAATCGTTTGTTCCTGAGTCCAGAAACAAACGTTTGTATATTAGCCATTCTCTCACTCTCTCTCTCTATATATATATGTATCTATCTATCTGCTGATCAGGTACGAGTGAGTGCACAAACATTGAAAGAACTTAAAAAATATATTGAGGAGGCCGGGTTCAAATATCTCTCCATTTTTCATGTCTCTATGCTGCCTCTGAGCTGTTCATAAAAAAAAGGGAGAATTTCACATATACCCCTCAAAAACTTCAAAATTATATACTTTCCTCTCTAAATTTTGAAATTACGTATTTCCTCCTCTAAGCTTCAAAAACTCACATATTTGCCTATTTTATTGTCTTATATATTAAAACTCATCCTAATTTATCAAATACCCATTTTACCCTTTATTAAAAGTATAAAACGCCCCATCGAACTCAAATTTGAATCTAAAGGATTCCTCTACTGTCTGATCCGCCTGCATCGCAATAAGATATGTGCGTGTTCGCTTCAAGATTCGTGTAGATTAGCACACACGGATCTTAAAGCAATTTTGATATGTGTATTGCATTAAGATCTGTGCAAGTTGCTTCAATGCGTATTCGCTTCAGGATTCGTGCTGACCTAGCATGCACATATCGTAAAGCAATTTGAATGGTAGATGAACCTTTCAGATTCAAATTGGAGTCAGATGACGTTTTATGCTTTTTAATAAAAGAGTAAAATGGATATTTTATGAATTTAGAATGTGTTTTAATATAAAAGACAATAAAATGGATAAATATGTGAGTTTTTCAAGTTTACAGAAGGAAATACGTAATTTCAAAATTTAGAGGGGAAAATACGTAATTTTGAAGTTTTGGAGAGGTATACGTGAAATTCCCCTAAAAAAAATTAGATCAACATATGCAGTGATGAGATGAAATTTTTCGACATTTGCAGTGATGCCGCATGGTGCATATCTTGGATGATACATTGGTAATTAAGGACACGGAGGCATTCAAATATTGTGAAAAAGGTTGCTCTAAATCAATGTAATAAATAACGGTATGCACTTGTTGGACGGACAAGGTACCGGTAATTGATTAATTAGAATAATCGGCCAATTAATTGGAACAATCCGTGACGGTTTGATCACCGCCAATGACTAATTACCTGATTAATCGGCCTAAATAGACGTTTTTTACAACACCGATCTAAACTACTCGTGTGCATTAATTGTTATGTTGCATAGCAAAGATTCTACTAGCAGATGCCGAGCACTTGAGAGTAGGTCCGATGAGCATCGGACCTACTCTCGTTCAATGGGTTTAATCACCGTTAATTTGCTTTAAAATTTGTACGGAAAGCTTTAAACTTCGTGCGTGTCTGTTTCAATTTTCGTGCGCACAAATCTTAAATTAGATCGGACGGTCATCATGCTCGTTGAACCTAAAAGTAGGTCCGATGGGCATTGGACCTACTCCGTTCTCGATGCCGAGACGCGGTGGTTAAATTTGGCATGTGCCTGAGCAGAAGCCCTGTTGAAAATCTTCATTTCTCCACCAGTAAACAATAGCTAGAGCATCAAAGCATTTGCACAACATAAAATTTTAATCATCAGTTTTGGGCTTTCTGGGCCTAGTTTTGCTGAATGGGAAAATGCAACTACCGATCTATCATTTTAGTTATAACCCAAAAGCGGAATATGTCAGCATCAGAAATGAATGAAATTTCTGGTCTAAAATTGGTCTAAAATATGTATGACTATCTATTTAATTAGTTATCTCATAAATGTTGTGTTAGTGTTTCGAAAAAGAGGCAGAAAGAAGAGGAAACTTAAATGTATTTCTTGACTTCATTATTACATAGAGTACAAATAACATAATTTATAACAACATAATTCTCTAAAAAGAGAACCTTATAAATAACATGTCTTAAAATATCATATGCTAAAATACTAAATTCTCCCTCCGTAATATAGCCTGCCAAACAGAGCTTACTATTTCTGACATCCTACTAAATCAAGCCTGATGAAAATATATGATGATATGAGAGGTATACACAACAATCCTCCCCTTGATTTGAAATCTCACCCTAAAACAAAACTTCAAAATAAACCCCTACAGCACATCGTCAACTTGAATTTCAACTAAATTAGCATAGCCTGAAGAAGCATCATTCTCGTATGCCTTCTGTTTATTCTTGATATTGAAACAGTCGGCCTTGATTTGATATTTCTTCCTACAATAGTTGTAAATTAGATTCTTGTGCTTAGAGCTCGAATAGGATGATGATAAAGTCAAGTTATTCTCCTTTTATCTCCTATCCTCATCGTTCACCTTGATACCAATTTTCTCCATGTCATTGAGAAGTGAGGTATAGTCTGAAATATGGACCTTAACGGATTTACCTTTTGCCATCTTGAAAGAATGAAACCTCTACTTGCTTGGTCTTTATGCGGAGCACGAGTGCACGGAGGAAACACCTGACGCTAAATGCTTCTCACACGATACAAAGATGAATCTGAAAACCCTCAATAGCAGCAACGGAATATCCCTAAAATCACCGAACAACCGCCGGCAATGAAGATGGCTCTGATACCAATTTGTTAGGGTTTCGAAGAAGAGAAAGCTTAATTGTATTTCTTGACTTTATTATTACATAGAGTACAAATGACATAATTTATAGCAACATAAATCTCTAAAAAGAGAACCCTATAAATAACACGTCCTAAAATATCCTATACTAAAATACTAAATTCTTCCTCCTTACTACAGCCTGCCAAACATAGCTTACTATTCCTGACATCCTGCTAAATCAAGCCCGATAAAAATATATGATGATATGAGAGACATACACAATATGTTGACCATAGCTTTGCACTGATGATGAGCAATTAAAATGCTTTTATTTCGTTTCCATGATTTGTCTTATAGAGAGGTGGGCATTCAATATTTATATTGGAGCAAACAATTAATGTAAGGATAGTGGTTAATTAACAAAGCATTGATTTGGAAGTGAAGTGTCGCATCTTAATGGTGGAAATACTGAATTCAGTTTACCTAACAGTAATGATTTAACAAATGGCCAATTAAATTTTCTGGTTACACATGCACTTGGAAGCACCGTGACATTTAAAGATTAGTTTAGCATTTCTTAGAGTGAGAGGGCATGTAACTTAATACTTGATTTTTATTCTAATTAATTTGTTTTTTGCTGGGTGTGGGATCCAACTGACAACCAGGTGGTTCTATACACGGCAACATATGCACCAGCTGGGGTCAGTTGCCTCTGCAGGGGGCTGATGCATAGTTACTCATGAAGAATAGATCTGCTTCTTGTATAGATCCCTATATAGGGATGTTATCTTTACCAAGTTTTAAAAATTGTGCTTTAGTTTTACTTGGATGTTTTACTATTACGGTATTTTGGTGGATGATAAAACGTCGTGCGTACGTATTTTGTTTGGTGGTCAAGCTGGGTAGTTTGCATTAACTGAGATTTCGATCTCATTTTCTTGTAAATTAACTCTTGTTTCATGGAAATGAAATGGACATCTTGGATGTCTTTCATCAAAAAAAAAAAAAAATTGTTTTTTGCTGAATTTTTTTCATTGTGATTGATTTGCATGGAAACCATCAATATTCTGTGATTTGATTTCTCAAAGTTAATTTGTACCTCAAGTTAGGTGCTGGCCAGATCTAATATAGGTTAAATAGCATCTCATGTGCTTCTACCATATTATCTTCTTTTTTTAAGGATAAGGTGGCAACTTGCCATGCATCTTACAATTTTTATTGATTAAAAAGAATTATTTACAAGATCCAAGTAGACCATTTAGCTAATATTTACACTGTAACTCAAAACCATAAATAAATAACATCTCCTCTATCTAAAGGCCATCAGCAGCACTAGATCCACTGCTGTATTTCTCCTCTAATTGCCTTAGTCAAGATTGTGATTGTTCTTGATTTTGTGAGAATATTTTGTTGTTCCGCTCACGCCAGATAGTCCACATATTATCAAGAATATATCTTTCTTGAGGAGGGTTCAAATGCCTCCATTTTTTGTGCCTCCACCGTGCCTCCATTTTTAAAAACTTTAATAACTCAAAATTTAAAACTTAAAAGTCAAAATAAAACCGTTGGATATGATCTACATCATTTTATCTATATACATGTAAAAAATTATGACATTTCAATTTTGTTTTGATTGTCATCAAGAGCTTGTAAAAAACGTACTAATGTGGATAATTTCTAGACGTTGATTTTTCAACTTATTGATTCACACAAAAACAAAATCGAAATGTGATAATTTTTTATGAGCACATAGATAAAATGATGTAGATCATATCCAACGGTTTTATTTTGACTTTTAAGTTTTAAATTTTGAGTTATTAAAGTTTTTAAAGTTGGAGGCATGGTGGAGGCATGAAAAATGGAGGCATTTGAACCCTCCTCATCTTTCTTTTATAAAAGCAGTATGGCAGTATCTATTAGTCTATAATATTTTTAGTAAAGCTAGCGTGTGTTGTGCTCACCAAAATAATTTGGTGAGCACAACCCTCAAAATCTATCGGATTGGTTTTAAATGACGAATCTAAACCGTTGAAACCGATCTACTTTACGAGTGATGCATGTACATGTAAAATTTTGAAATTTTCGAATTCATTTAATATAGAGTCAAACGGTCAAATAAATGATGAAAAATAAATGCATGATAACTTCCAAAATACTTATAAGAAGTTCATTTTCTTACCGCTTTACTTTGTATTAAATGAAGTTGAAACTTACAAAATTTTGCATGTACACGCATAACTTATGAAGTAGATTGGTTTCAACAGTTTGGATTCGTCATTTGAAACCAATCTGATAGATTTTTAGAGTTGTGCTCACCAAACTCTTTTGATGAGAGTTTGGTGAGCACTACACATGCTAGCTTTGCTATAATAAATTATAATCTATTAGTTAAGGCTTTAGTAATAATGTTCATACCGCAGTTAACAGGATTGATTGACCTATATATATTGTTTGAGTGAGTCTATGGTACTAGGCATAGCACAGATTGGTCCGTACTATGGATCAATATTTTCGTTTTCAAAATTCTAATAGTCAATCTGAACCGTTCAATATGATTTCCATTTGAGAATATACTTGTGGACTAAATTTTATTTTTCAGAATTTTTTTACTTTTTTTTAGATAGGTAGAAAATCACTGTTTTTGGATGGTCCAGAATTTTCGGATCAAGTGAAATTCTACCTATCTTAAAATATAGTAAAAAAATTCGAAAAAATATAAAATTTAGTCTACAAATACATATTCATGTGGAGATCACGTTGAACGTTCGGATCGACTATTAAAATTTTCAATATGAAAATATGACTCCGTAGTACGGACTAATCCGTGCTATGCATAGTACCATAGATTCACTCATATTGTTTTATAGTTTGTACCTCTTTCTCCTTTGGCAGTAGGCAAAATCACTGCCTTATTATGTCTATTTAGATCTAATTTGTCATCATAAAAAGCATGCATGAGCTAGCTAATGTGATAATGTCCTCAATTTTAAATTGTATCTCAAAAATATTGATAAAAACTAGAGGGTATGCCATTTGGGCCAGCTGGTACCCCAGATCGATGAATCCGAATTGAATACAACTTAATTAATTGCTTCAATTCTTCTTCAGAAAATGGTCTAATTAATTAGCTGTTGGTTTTCCAAATTCCAATTCATTGTCTGCCGAGAAACCAGATTCTAATTTGTCTTATCTTCTTATGGCTTAATCTTAAAATTGCATCATGGAACTTGTTTTCCGAGTAAAATAATGAACTGCTTTACTACGTACTAATAAGTGTGTTACTAGCTATATATATATAGGAGTTGGCTACGGTGCTATGCATAGCATAAAGGGCATCCGTGCTACGGCTCAATATTTGAGTTTTCAAAAATCTAACGGTCGATCCGAACTGTTCAACATGATCTCCATATGAATATGTACTTGCAAACTAAATTTTACATTTTCAGAATTTTAGATAGATAGAAAAATACTTGATCTGAATGATACAGAATTTTCAAATCAAGTGATTTTCTACCTATTTAAAAAAATAGTAAAAAATTCTAAAAAATGTAAAATTTAGTTTGCAAGTACATATTCATATGAAGATCATGTTGAACGGTTCGGATCGATCATTAGAATTTTGAAAACTCAAATATTGCCGTAGCACGGAGGCCCTCTATGTTATGCATAGCATATTAGCAATTTCCTATATATATATATATATATATATATATATATATATATATATATATAATCGCTTTATTAAATTCCTTAATTTTACAACATACTAAGCTAAACTTTTCGCAATGTCGTCGTTATATATGTTTCTCACCAAACTATGTATATGTATGACCTAGCTACATTTGTTGAACATATATATATATATATGTATGTATATATTGAGCAGAGCAACTTACATGTGGACGCACGCCCTTGCAGATCCGAGATCATACCTCGGCAATTAATAGTCGCTACTATTGAGTAGATATTCAAGTGATGAAAATCTAATTTTATCGACCTCTTTTTCTTGCTTGTTGGTGGGGAGCGATTGAAGCTGCAAGAATGATCTGATTCTGATATATATATATATATATGGAAACTTACAAACCCTAAACTCAAATCCAAGGCTACCTTCATCGGATTTTAGCTTTGGAGATTAATTGTCATCAGATCATGCTGGCAGCTTCAGTCTCTCACACCAACAAATTTCTAATCTCTTTAATGTCTACTTTTCATGGAGTATATATGGAATAGCTAGCTAGGCATCTCTCTCTCTCTCTCTCTCTCTCTCTCTCTATCATTAGAGTGTTCTTTTATTGGTTTGGTGGTTTCTATTTGGTCCAATTCTGCTAACGCTACTGACAATGACACTGCTAGCTAGGAACGCGTATTCTCTGCGTTAACTCAAAAATGAATCTTTTGAGTTAATGAATCTCAACCGTCTGATCTAGTCCGCACGAATTTTAAAACAGATTAAACGGTTGAGATTTATTAACTCAAAAGATTCATTTTTGAGTTAACGCAGAGAATACGCGTTCCTAGCTAGCTAGCTTTCTCGGCGTCGATTCGTCTAAAGTAGGCGTACATAGAATTATTTAAGTAAAATCGATCAATAAGAAATATCTAGCAGTTGGAAAATGACATAAAATGAATTGCTTTTTTTGTGTTTGATTATGTAGAGAAATATCTCTTTAAGAGCAGCAGTTGGAAAATGACATAATTATTTTTAGTACCTAACTAATTGCTTTTTTTTGTTTGATTATGTACATCAATATCCATCGACAAGTCATGATTCCCTTAACACTTAATTTTTGTTTGATTTTGTACAGCAATATCCATCGCTACGGTGCTATGCATAGCATAGAGGACCTCCGTGCTACGGCTCAATATTTGAGTTTTTAAAATTCTAATGGTCGATCCGAACCGTTCAACATGATCTTCATATGAATATGTACATGCAAATCAAATTTTACATTTTTTATAATTTTTTTACTATTTTTTTAGATAGGTAGAAAAATACTTGATCTAAATGGTACAGAATTTTCAGATCAAGTGATTTTCTACCTATCTAAAAAAATAGTAAAAAAATTCTAAAAAATGTAAAATTTGGTTTGCAATTACATATTCATATGGAGATCATGTTGAACGGTTCGGATCGACCGTTAGAATTTTAAAAATTCAAATATTGAGCCATAGCACGGAGGCCCTCTATGCTATGCATAACACATTAGCAATTTCCTATATTTATATACACATTTACTTTTTCTAATTAATCCACGCGTCCCTATACATGTTTTGTCAATTTACTACCGACATTTCTTCTTTCTTTTGCAACAAATTAATATGAAATATTTTTAAGGTTTTATTTGAAAGGTAATTGTATTGCACATTCCATTATAATACATTTATTAGTTTCTTTTTTATGCTTGGCGACAATACCAACAAATATATTGATAAAAAAAAATTATTTACATAAAGATTCTAATTAAACCTAGCTCTAATTACAAGGTCTCTTCAAACAAAATCTATTCACTGGCAAATCTCAAGTGCAGTACAATTTATTAAGCAATTGCACTACTCTTTGCTTGTTAGAAAAAAACTTCTCTTTTATCTCTCTCTAAATTAAGAGCCAGGTATCCTATGTATGGGACGACATGCTAGCTATTATTATTTCTCTACTTGCATCCAATGGTTTGGAGCCTTCCTTGATAACGAGCTATATATATATAGGACAGTGCTACGGTGCTATGCATAGCATAGAGGCCTCCGTACTACGGCTCACTTTTTGAGTTTTCAAAATCCTAACAGTCGATCCAAACCGTTCAACATGATCTCCATATGAATATGTACTTGCAAACCAAATTTTACATTTTTTAGAATTTTTTTACTATTTATTAAGCCACTTTGAAAAAACACTAATTTGTACACAACAGTAAAATCTTCTGGACCATTGGATCAATAATTTTCAAAGTGGCTTAATAAATAGTAAAAAAATTCTAAAAAATGTAAAATTTGGTTTGCAAGTACATATTCATATGAAGATCATGTTGAATGGTTCGGATCGACCGTTAGGATTTTGAAAACTCAAAAATTGAGCCGTAGCACGGAGGGGCTCTATGCTACGCGTAGCATATTAGCAAAATCCTATATATATATATATATATATATATAGAGCTGGGCTATGGTGAGTTGTGAAGTAAGAGGTCATTTTTACTTCATGCTCATATTTTCATTTTGAAAATCCAAACAACCGATCCGAACCATTCAACATGTTCTAAATATTGAAATGTGCTTGGAGACTAAATTTTACATTTTTTGGAATTTTTTTACTATTTATTAAGCCACTTTGAAAATCGCTGATCAGGTGGTCCAGAAAATTTACTATTTTTTTACTGTTCACAGTGGATCAGCGATTTCAAAGTGGCTTAATAAATAGTAAAAAAATTTCAAAAAATGTAAAATTTAGTTTCCAAGCACATTTCAATATTTAGAAAAAGTTGAACGGTTCGGATCGGTTGTTTGGATTTTCAAAATGAAAATATGGCGTGAAGTAAAACAATGTTTTACTTCACAACTCATCATAGCCTATCTCTCTCTCTCTCTCTATATATATATATATGGTCCGTAGTGTTACGTCTAGTGACGCTGACCTTTTTTATATTGAGTCAGTCTATGGTAGCACATATTGTTCTGTAATACAGATTAATATTTTTGTTTTTAAAATTCTAACGATCAATTTGAACCGTTCAATATGATGCCCATATGGGTATGTACTTGCAGATCGAATTTTATACTTTTTAGAATTTTTTTACTATCTTTTAAGATAGGTAGAAAATTACTTGATCTGAAAATTATGGACCATCCAAAAACAGTGATTTTCAACCTATCTTAAAAAATAGTAAAAAATATTCTAAAATATATAAATTTGTTCTGCAAGTACATATTCATATGAGAATCAAGTTGAACTGTTCGGATCGACCGTTAGAATTTTAAAAATAAAAATATTATTCTATAATACGGACCAATCTATGCTATGCATAGTACCATAGACTTATACATTTACCAATAGATATCTCATAATTAGTCGTATATATGTGGTTTGCAATTGCGCTTCAAATGGTCCAACCATAGCTTTTTTTTTAAAAGACAATTAGTTATAGAGTATATCTTAAATACATAATATATAAATTTATATAATTAATGTCAGATATGCCAATGAACTAGTGACTTAAGTGATAATTCACTAGAATAGTCTTAAAAAATCATGGATTTCAAACTCCCACGAACACATAATGAAATAAAAAAAGAAATTAACCCACTTGTTATTAATTACAAAAAATAATAACACCATATATATAACTAACTTATAATGCAAAAATTATCGCCAAGTTTAATTATGTAACTGTTGAATACTAGTAAAATCACATTTACAATTATACCTAAATAATCATTATATTTTGTGTTATTTAATAAAGCACCACAAAACTAATTAACTTGAGATGGATAGAGATGGCAATCAAGCCATTGAATTATCAGTTCCAATGACAAGTGGGCCCCAACTGACTGAACTGGAGAGGCGACGTAACGAAGGAATGGGAGAAACGAATGAGAAGGACATTTGGAATTTAGTTAGTTAATCCAGATGATCAGCAATCTCAGCTTGCGTGTAAGTGAAATATCAAGCTATTGTTCAATCGAAAGCCTAATGGCTTTCACGCAATCATACACGGTCCAAAAAGCTAATGTCACACAGTTATACGACCGTGTCAGCGAGCGTTGTGTATAAATAGGGTACGTTGTACATGGTTATTGAATCGTATCTGTATAGGACTAACATAAACAGTTAATAAAATTCAACCGTATCAGAACTTGTAAAAAAAAGACGCTGATAATTTTGATTTCTACACGGTCCAAGTAACCGTGTATAATAAGAAGAGCTATATACACGGTTTTTATAAGGCATTCGTGTATTCTTTTGGACACCGTACACAGATTGTTATTTAGAATTGTGTATGTTTTTTTTAACGATTTATAATAAACTAGCACTCATATTTGCTAGCCATTAAACATACAATTAATATTACACATCCATAATTCATTCACAGAACCACAGTATACATAATCAATATTCATTTATAATTCAACATACTTAAAACAATATTCAATAATATTTCAACATTCAACATATATATACATCCATAATTCAACATACATATACATCCATAATTCAAGAGGTTTGCTGAACTAAAAGTTAAAGATGAACAAGTATTTAGGAGAACAGAGACATTCTAACATAAAGTACGCTCTAAGTAGCAACTACCAAATCACAGAAGCACCCTAAATTATAAACAAAACACATTTGCAATTATACGGAGAAAATAATGGTTCTTATATAATTATCCAGTTTACCATATGTACAATAACTGTCTATCCATTGAAACTGAATATCATTATAACTAGAAGACTTCATCAAAAAATTCAAAAGAGGGTGTGTTTTCAAACGAAGGATCGAAGTATGATGAAATTCCTCTTTAGCACAAATATCTGTTGTACCGACAAAACAACTGGTAGAAGACCCTACTTAATCTAAGTGCTTTTTGATATTCAAAATACAATTTACATTATTCTGCTAAGGGAGCCCACTGGGTTCTAACCCTAGTCTTTGAACCGTTGCCAAGTCTCATTAGCCGAAGTGTTTGGAGTACTTATATGCATTATCTTTCTCACACAATGATGCAACGACTTAACACCTATTAGTATGTGGAGATCATTGGCATATAGTAGACAGAACTATGTATGCAAGGATACAATAAAAAAGAATTTAGAGTGCAAAGAAAAACTCAAACCATAACATAAACAAAACATAAACTACTGAAACATAATTAAGAATTCAAGTACAACTCTCACCCTAGAGATGAGAAGTTTAGCTTCTCATGGTCATTGATCACTCAAAAGAGAGCAATGTTTCTTTTAATATTTATAAACTCGTAAATGCTATCGGTTCGGACTGCAAGCGTACAATCCTATCGAGTAGTATATTCGAGGTCGATCCACAGGGAATATTGGTTCAATGTTTTGAGCGATCGAATCACAATCTTTCGAAAGGCTAGATGAAATCTGTAAATTGAGAGGTGTTGTTTTGATCAATGTAAATTAGGAAGCAATTAAAAGTAATTAAAATAAAGATAGAGATGAGAATTCCTAGGGTTTCGGCACACCATTGCCACCCAATCCGCCTTGACAATATATTCCTGTTGCGTCTGATTTCCTGTTGTTGTTTAATGAAAGACACCACATAGGTCACTGCGATTTATGTTACGCAAGAATGACAGATCTTTCACCGAGATTCTACATAGGACACTGCGATTTTCCTTACGCAAATGTCTGATCTCTCAAATACCCCAAATTACTACACAGATCACTGCGATTTACTTTACGCAAGTGATAGAATTTGGTACGCGTTTTGTTGGTCTGGTTTATGGTTTCCCCGCTAAGGTTTTCTTCACATAAACCTAATAGATCTCAACGAGGCTAATTCATACAAATAGTTTCTCTTGCCATTAAAGCACTGTCACTACCCTAACGGTCTCAAACTAGATCATTGAAATTAGATTAAGAGATAGTAAATCACAAAAGCATTTTGTTTCAACAACAAGAAATCATAATCAACAGAAATATATATATCAAAACATCAAGAGTAACAAGGTTTACTGCATAGCCCTAAGAAAAGGAACTTAGCAGCGGAACGGCATTGTTACAAGCACTCCTCTCTTCTCACTTTAATCAAATCTAACCCTAATTACAAAGATAACTAATCCTTCTGCCCAGGGGCCTTATATAGGAGTGTAGGGACGTGTAGAGGTTGAGTAGGGGCTAAGAAACTGATCTGGAAACAACTGTCGGCAGTTATTCCCCAAGAGACGCCTTCGGATACGGACCGTATTAGGCAATACGGTCCGTATTAGGACCTTGACGGTTAGGGTTTAGTGCTCCCAGTGCTATCTCCTGGTCTGTGCTAGGCCTGGTCCGTATTAGGCAATACGGACCGTAACAGAGACTTAGTCGATGAGCGTCGCTGATCCGATTGACCTGATTTTAGCTCCATTTGGTATAAAATAGTCCCAAAACCTGTATTCTGCAATAAAACATAAAGAAGGGTGACAGTAGCCTTTTTCTCTAATAAATTAAACATAAGTGTGAGAAAATATGCAAAACCTAAGCCAAAACCCTACGTAAATCATCGTTATTTTGACTCTGATCACGCCTCCCAACTTGAATTGTTGCTTGTCCTCAAGCAACGACATCCCAGCTGGTCAAAGATCCGGTCTAGGTTAAACCATACAATTTCAAGGACTTGTTTAAAAATTAAATTGGGGCTTAGGTTTGGTACAATTGGCATGATAATAAAAATTTAGAATTTTAAAATATTCATGATCTCTCCCTTGAATAATTTATTCACCCCATGATTGACCTTATTATGCTTACCCTAGAAGAATTATCATTGAACAATTTATTTCACAAATATCCTTAAATTTGAGAGTATTAATTTCCCCTTTGATTATAAATGGATCCCTTCCAATCAATAGGAATTCTAATGATATAAATTTTGATTTTTCTTCCCAATTGATTGGAGCAAAGTATGACAACTAAGTGTGTTGGTACTTGTGACTATTTTTGAAAAATTAAATATGTACAAAATTTAAAATTTGGGAGGTTTTCTCGAGCCTATTGGTAACCAGTCTTGTGTAGGCACCCGTACTCTTTTTATCCTCCATCTTTTATTCTATTTTTTTCCTTTTTTTTCTGATTTTTCTATTTTTTGGGATTTTTCTCATTTCTGATTTTTTTGTATTTTTGTATTTTTCTGAAAAATAAAATATTTTTGTGTCACAAGCACCATGATTACACACAATTCCAAGTATTCATTCATACAAGGAATTATTGCATAGTTTCGCTAGGGGTCTATCTATAATAAATGGGTATTCTAAAACACTATCAAGCTTAAGAGACTTTTGCAAAAATAAATCATTCAATAAATAAAAATCCTAGGGTTTGCGATTTTTGATCAACTCTCATGGTTAGCAATTAATTGTTCACTTTGAGATTACAAATAATTAAAAATTCTAAATTTTTGGTATCATGGTCAATTGTCTAAACCTTAGTCTAATTCAATTTAAAAATAATTCCTATTTGATTAAACTACTCCTAAGGAAAAATAAAAATGCAAGCTAGCTAAAAATCTCAATCTAATCATTCTAGGATTTTCGGTAAAGCCTCTAACCCTAATCAAAATTGAGTAAAACTACTAGCACCTAAGAATTTAAAATGCGAAAAATTTAAAGATACATGGTCAATTTACTTTCCTACCCCCCGAATAAAATTGAGCATTGTCCCCAATGCTCGAGAGATAAAAATAAAGGAAGTAATAAAGTAAAAAGACCGGAGAAAAGATACAACTCACTGCACCTCAATCCTGAGGTGGTGGAGGTGGCGGTGGTCGCTGGATCTGCTCGTAGAATGACGGGTCGAAAAGTCCATATGGTGGTGGCTGGTACTCGAATCCGGAGTCGAGAGCATACTGATAGTATTGCTGTGCCAAGTAGCATGTTTGTTGGATCTCGTGCCTGCTCTCGTCGACACTCCTCCGGATCTCCTCCATGTGTTTCGGATTTCACCAACTTCTTGGTGAAGTGTCGAGCTATTCTGTTCCATTTGTTGAGTGGTCTCGCCCGTTGTCAAGGTAAGTGCAGTGAGGTTCGAGTCCATCCAATTTACCATTTGGATGAACCGATCATAGTCATCTGTAGGGGCATCAGATGGTGCTGCCCCTGAGGATCCGGCTCTAGCTGCCGATGTGTCTGTCTCCCTATATGCATGAAAAGGGGGCTCCTCCTCTCCTCTCTGCTGCCGATCGATGTTAGCCTGATTTCGCATTGCGGCATTGCTTTCGATTACATCAATGTAATCCTGAGGAGGCTCATAAGTTGGGCTCGCGGGTCGTGCCATCTTCCAGGAGGCCCTACTACGGAGATTGAGATGTCGGAAAGGGAATTAGAGGGTTCCCTTCGGTGATTTGTAGAAGTAGGGACCTGGGTAGTGGCCGGTGACAATTTTCATGGCTTGGAGGCATGACATGTCAATTTGTGTGAGCCCGCTTGCCTCTTTGAGGTGATCAATCGGTAAGTTGAGGTGATTGGCCAAAATTGTGGCCACGAATCCGATGGAAATCTTGCCCTTTTCTTTCTTTGGAAGGGCGACCTCACGGATTTGTTTGCAAAGGAGATGGCCGAGGTGAGGTCGCACCGGTGTTGGCTCGATCATGCATTTGAGGAGGTAGAGTTCGGGTAGTGTTACCTTGGATGAACTCTCGCCTCTTGCGAAAATGGAATTGGCAAGGATAACTTGCAAGAGGCGGACTTGGGGATGAATGATTCTGCTTGCCGGTCGAGTTGAGTTTTGATTATCTTCTGTGAAGCTGTACCAGAACTCTCGGCAGTCAGGGGAATTATAAGTGCCATCGTCGGTGAGGTTGAAGATGGCGCAGAAATCACTCATGGAGATTGTGTAGTGCACGCCAATCATCTGGAAAATAATGGAGTCCTTATTGTATCTGTAGGTCGCAAGGAACTCTCTTGTGAGTACCTTGTAAATTTTTACTCCTTGGATTAGGTTCAGGAACTGCCAGATGTGGATGCAGTTTGCGAGTTGTTCGGTTTGTGCAATGAGGCCTAGTCGCTCGAGGGTTTCTGTGTTGATGGATTTGTGGTAAATGACCTCCCTTGTCGTCATCTTCTCGTAAGCTTGTATGAATTGTGTGTGCGAGAAGACGGGTTGGTACTCAGTTGGTTGGACCTCCTCCATTGACTCGTCGGAGTCTTCTTCCTCGAGACCAAAATCTTGAGGATTGAATTCTTCCGAGGCATACTCCTCATGGGAGACTGATGTGTCTCTGTTTGAGTGTTGAGTGTCGGATTGAGAGGATGAATGGTTGGAGGATTGTGGTTGCAAACCGGAGGATTGGGAGGATCGGCTAGAGGAGCTCTGCGGTGAATTGCTTGAGCCGGCACCCCCGAGAGCTTTCTTAGCACTCCTTGTAACTGCCCCTAAAATATTTTTCATTTTTGGGGCCATTTGCTTAATTTTTAAACCTCTGTTACGGACCGTATTGGTCAATACGGTCTGGTTACGAACTGGTTGGTTGGTGAATTTGACCAAGTACCGGACTGGTTACGGACCGTATTGGGAGGTGTTTCTAAAAATGCTAAGTACTGGTTCTGGTAAACTATTACGGACCGTATTGGGTCAATACGGACCGTATTATACTGGTAAAAATTGGGAAAACTGACAGAAGTCTAATTTTTTTGTGATTTTCGTGATTTTATAAAATAAGACCTAATTACCTAAATTAATGCAACAGAGATTGAATTAAAACAAATGCAAAAATGGATTTAAACTTTGAAATTAGAAAAGGGGTTTAGAAAAACCGAATTTTGGAGAAGTTAGATCGAGCGGCCGTCGGATACGGACCCGGTACGGTCCGTATTAGGGCAGGGGAACGGAGAGATGGTGCTGGCGGCGGCTTCAACGGTGAATGGAGGCGAGTTTGGCGGTGGAGATCAGCGGCAAGGAAGAGAGGCTTGGTTTTCGGGCAAGAGTGGAAGAGGGAGAAGGGAAAGAGATAGAGGGAAAGAGAGTAGAGAGGAAGAGGAAGAGAAGGGTTTAGGGGTTAAAACGAAATAGGGGTTAACGGTTATGAGACGTGATTCGTGCGGGATTTCAAACGTCTCTTCTTAACGGGTTCGCATCTCCAGAATTGGCCTTTATTACGGACCGTTATGTGCAAACCCATTAACCGCCAAGTTTTAACTCCTTTGAACACGAGCCGTATCAGCCAATACGGATCGTATTCACCACTTGTTTCCTTTCTTCTTACTCTATTGCCCCCGTAACTATTGGTAAGGTCTGTATCAGCCAATACATGTCGTACCAGAGAGTATTTTTCCGTCTTCCGAGATGTCTTTAATCAAGTCTTTCCTCCAGTATGCTTACCTGATCATAGGAAGAAGGTGGGTATGAGTTGTTTCTTTGTTTTGTCCTAATCAAACTGAAAATAAAAATTTATAAGAAAATATAAAAGTGGCCTTGGGTTGCCTCCCAAGAAGCGCTTGTTTAAAGTCATTAGCTTGACTTTGTGTCGCATCAGTTTATTCCAAATATCCTCCCGTCAATGCAAGCGGGTTGCTTGTCGGGTGGTTCGCCTTCAGCGTCTTATGTGGTTTCATCATTATTGCCCTTCTTGAAGAAGTCGATTGGTGTTTGAGGTCCGGGGTCGAATGCTAGACTCACGCCGAGTACTACTTCAACCTCGTCCATTCTTTGAGAAATTGCGTCGAGTTCTTCGCGTAGGTTTTTGATTAGTGCAAGGGCTAAGAGAGAATAATTCCTGTTGTTCGCGATATTAGGACTCTTGTTCAGACCATCGGTTTGTGTTGTCACGGAGGTTGGATGGATCTGACTGCCATCTTGTACAATGAACAGTCTCCCCACTTCTGCTTCGTGCATCATTTGCTCGATGTCTTCAAATTCATCCATTCGCAATTCATCATTGCCATATTCATCTACCGTTTCCAAATTGTAAGCAAGATTTATGTCAGATGGGACTTTAGTCTCATTCATGTTGAAGATCATCTTGTTCTCGCCAACATTGAGTGAAATCTTCCCATTCCTAACATCAATCATTGCCCCACATGTGGCGAGGAATGGCCTTCCAAGGATGATCAGAATCTGCTCATCTTCTTCCATGTCAACTACCACAAAATCTGCTGGTATCCAGAATTTACCGACTTTGATTGGGATATCAAGCAACATTCCTTCAGGATATCGAATTGATCGGTCAGCTAGTTGCAATGAGATCCGTGTTGGTGATAGGTCTCCACATTCTAATTTATCAAATACTACCTTAGGCATCAGACTCACACTTGCCCCCAGATCACATAAAGCTCTCTTAAAATCGGTTGTGCCAATGGTACATGGTATCGAGAAGCTTCCCGGATCTTTTAACTTTGTTGGTAATTTGCTTTGCACGAGCGCACTGCATTCCAGATTGAGCGAAATTGTTGAGAGTTCTTGGAGTCTACTGCGGTTCGAAAGAATCTCCTTCAGAAATTTAGCATATGAGGGTATGCTTGCAATTGCCTCAGTGAAGGGGATTGTGACTTGTAATTGCTTGAGTGTCTCCATGAATCTCGCAAATTGCGGCTCTATCTTATGCTTGGCAGGCCTTGGAGGGAATGGCAGAGGTGGCTTGTAGGGTGGTGGTGAAATATATTCAGGTTCGGGTTGTCGCTCGTCTCCACCTACGGTGTCATTCTGCTCCTTGATAGGGTCTGTCTGCGTTTCTAATACGGGCGGCTCCGGTGGTTGCGGCTCGTATTCTTCGGAATGCGATGGCTCTGCATGCATCTCATCGGAAGTTTGATCGGGCATGGGAGGTCCCTTGTAAGCTGTACCGCTCCTTAATGTTATGCATTTGCAAGTCTCTCTCGGGTTTTCTTCCTGTTGGCCCGGAAATTTGCCTTTTCCGCGTGTAATACTCGAGAGTTCTTTTGCCATCTTAGAGACATTGTCTTCTGAGTCTTTGTTGCGGTTTGTTAAGGATTCGATTTTTTGTGCGATTTCGGCGTTAGCCTTATCTTGCTTCTCTAGGAATCTCTCCATTAAAGATGTGATATCAGGTTGCTGTGGTTGATTGTATTACCTTGGTTGGTAATTCTGTTGGGGATTGTTGTATCTCTGTTGATAATTGGGTTGTGGTTGGTAGTTCTGTTGGGGTGCAGCAGGCCTTTGATTGTTTGCATATGAGAGATTTGGATGGTTTCGGTTGTTCGGATGGTATGTATTGTAGGCGGGCTGAGGTCGAAAGCTGTTATCGATCGCGTTTGCTTGCTCTACTTCTTCCTCAGTTTCCGTCACATTCATACATTCGGTCATCTCATGCGCTCCTCCGCAATAGCCACATGCTGTTGCGGCATTGACTGCTGCTACCGTTCGCAGCTCGGTTTGCTTGTTGAGTGCCATTTGCAAAGCATCAATATTTGCGCTCAGCATGGATATATCATCTACTCGGTGCATGCCAGGTGTTGGACTTGGCTTCTTTCGCTCAGGGATCCAGTAGTGCTGGTTGATTGCAATCTCTTCAATTAGGTTGTAAGCCTCGTCAGGTTCCTTGTTCATGATTGCTCCTCCTGCGGAAGCATCAATAGATAACCTATCGGTAGGGTTTAGACCATTATAAAAAGTTTGGACAATCAGCCATCTTTCTAGACCATGATGTGGACAACACCTTAACATATCCTTATATCTATCCCATGCCTCACACAATGTTTCACCATCCCTTTGTTCAAAATTAGTAATTAGATTTCTAAACCTCGAAGTTTTGGATGGTGGAAAATATTTTGCAATAAACACATTAAACAGTTGGTCCCAAGTTTGAATGGAATTGGCCGGTAAGAAAAACAACCATGCTCTTTTTAATGAGAATTGAAATAGCATTAGCCTGATTGCTTCATCGGTAACTCCGTTGATCTTTATCGTCTCGCTTATCCCTAGGAAAATTGACAAATGAAGATGTGGATCTTCATGTGGAAATTCTCCAAATTGCTGTTGCGAAACCATATTTATGAGAGCATGTTTGATCTCAAAATTACGGTTCGTAACAGTTGGCGGGTTTATACTAGAATTATGATCATTCGCGCGCGGTATGCAATAGTCTCGTAGAAGTTTGGGTCTTGCTGCATCGTGAACTCCATTATCACCATTGTTCTGTCTTCCATTGTTGATCGGTTCGTTCGGTGGGATATCCATGTTGATCGAATCTGAGTCCTCTTCGCTTTCAGAATTATTCGATGAAAAACTATGATTGGTTCTTATCGGTGATGTGGAAACGAATTGTCCTCTCCTACTAGCAATTCTCTCGGATCTTCGTACGGATAATTCGGCCAGCGTGCAGTTTCCTAAAAAGAAAAGAAAATCAAACTAAAAACTGAAAATAAAAATAAAATAAAAATAAAAACGAAATTGAAAATAAAAGAAAAAATAAAAATGCAGAAAATAAAAAGAAATCTAGGCGTTTCTAATTAATTGGATTCAATGGTCAAAGCAAGAGCGTCTCGCGAGGCCTTGCACAATGAACCGTTATTCCCCGGCAACGGCGCCAAAAAGCTTGATCACTCAAAAGAGAGCAATGTTTCTTTTAATATTTATAAACTCGTAAATGCTATCGGTTCGGACTGCAAGCGTACAATCCTATCGAGTAGTATATTCGAGGTCGATCCACAGGGAATATTGGTTCAATGCTTTGAGCGATCAAATCACAATCTTTCGAAAGGCTAGATGAAATCTGTAAATTGAGAGGTGTTGTTTTGATCAATGTAAATTAGGAAGCAATTAAAATTAATTAAAATAAAGATAGAGATGAGAATTTCTAGGGTTTCGGCACACCATTGCCACCCAATCCGCCTTGACAATATATTCCTGTTGCGTCTGATTTTCTGTTGTTGTTTAATGAAAGACACCACATAGGTCACTGCGATTTATGTTACGCAAGAATGACAGATCTTTCACCGAGATTCTACATAGGACACTGCGATTTTCCTTACGCAAATGTCTGATCTCTCAAATACCCCAAATTACTACACAGATCACTGCGATTTACTTTACGCAAGTGATAGAATTTGGTACGCGTTTTGTTGGTCTGGTTTATGATTTCCCCGCTAAGGTTTTCTTCACATAAACCTAATAGATCTCAACGAGGCTAATTCATACAAATAGTTTCTCTTGCCATTAAAGCACTGTCACTACCCTAACGGTCTCAAACTAGATCATTGAAATTAGATGAAGAGATAGTAAATCACAAAAGCATTTTGTTTCAACAACAAGAAATCATAATCAACAGAAATATATATATCAAAACATCAAGAGTAACAAGGTTTACTGCCTAGTCCTAAGAAAAGGAACTTAGCCGCGGAACGGCATTGTTACAAGCACTCCTCTCTTCTCACTTTAATCAAATCTAACTCTAATTACAAAGATAACTAATCCTTCTGCCCAGGGGCCTTATATAGGAGGGAAGCTGATATGAGTACCCGCAGTTGAGTACCCCCTCTGTACCCGCACCTAAAACTGCCATAACTGCTTGTGGGGACCAAACCGTTTACAAAACTGCAATTTTGTTTTACAAGTATTAATACTACCGTTGTAAAGTATTTATATCTAACAAGAACAAGTATTTATATCTATACAATGAACAACATATTGTGATATATGATTTCCTAAAATAACCGTACCCGCACCTTTTCTTCAAAATTCATCTCTTCGTACCCGCATTTTGGGGACCATCAAACGGCATGTGGGGACCACTAAAATTGTCAAAAAAAAACGTGGGGACCATCAAACGGCATGTGACTGAGCTTACGTGTGTGTAATAAACGACGTGGGGACCACTAAAATTGTCTACAAAAAAATGTTGACCAACAATCAAGTATTTATATCTACAAATCAAGTATTTATATATGAACACATTAAGTATTTAATCTGAACGCATCAAGTATTTATATCTAACTTATCAAGTATAAAATCTGAACGTATCAAGTATTTATATCTATATTACGTTGGATGAATAAGAATCTGAATAGAGTATATTTATATCTACAGAGTTATAACAAACAACAAACTTCACATATAAATTTTCTAAGAAAAATTCAAATCAATTACCAAAAAGCATATCAATTAGCAACATATCAAAATATCAGTTACTACATAAAAGATATCAGTTATTCACAAACATATCAGTTATTCACAAACATATCAGTTATCACAGTTCCTAAACCAAATTAAGACAAACAGTTTCATTCACAAACTAAGACAATTCATTTCTGTTATGCACCAAATTTGCAATCATTCTTATCATGGATAAGAAGATTATAAGCTAAGCTATGACGCTCCTTGCTGATAAGATCCTACAATACAAAAAAATAACATTAGTTCATAAAATAAATCAAACTTAAATGAAATAAAATACAGTAAGTCCATAGGAGCATTACTGAAAAAAAATTTACCTGATCAAAGTCCATTTGAACATTCCTTATTAAGCAATCAATGTTACGAATAACAAATATTGCGCAATCGACTGATGCCTTTTGCTTTGGACATTCCTTCCAGGTAATTTCAACATCTTGCCATTGTTCATCACCTAAAAAAAGAATTATATCTGAACACATCAACAAAGTATTTATATCTGAACACAGCAAGTATTTATATCTGAATACATCAAGTATTTATATCTGCACACATCAAGTATTTATATCTGTACACATGAAGTATTTATATATGAACACAGCAAGTATATATATCTGAACACATCAAGTATTTATATCTGAACACAGCAAGTATTTATATCTGCACACATCAAGTATTTATATCTGAACACATGAAGTATTAATATCTGCACCAGCAAGTATATATATCTGAACACATCAAGTATTTATATCTGAACACAGCAAGTATTCATATCTGCACACATAAAGTATTTATATCTGCACACATCAAGTATTTATATCTGCACACTTCAAGTATTTATGACTGATGATTCCAGAAATGTTTTCATCCATCTAAGTATTTACAAAATGTAAGAAGAAAAATAAATAATATTAAACTCACCAAGTCTCCAAGCCAGAAATGTTTTCATCCATCTAATTGTTTCTATGTGCGGCTCAAAATAGTAGTCATTCGATTTATCCAGACAAGAGTTGTACATGTGAATTTCTCGGTTATGCAAATCAGCCGCAGCAAGTATCCAATGATCACGATCACACAGGGGAATAAAAAGCCATCTTGCAGTTGAAAATTGAGGGCCGAACAACTGTGGTGCATCTCTCAAAAGCTGTAAATATTGTCTTTTTGGTGCTAGTCTCTACAGAATAACAAATTAAAAAAAAAAATCAAGAATCATTAACAAATAAAAGAAAAAAGTGGTATACAATTTCAGTTGATTATTAACAAATAAAAGAGTAAAACTTACTGAAACATAAGATGTCAAAAAGAACCATTCCTCAACAACTGGTACTTCAATTTGCATTAGTTGGCATGCAATTTCAACCATCTGCAAAGAATCAACATATCAACAAGTATTTATATCTGAACACATCAGTATTTATATCTGAACACATCAAGTATTTATATCTGAACAAATCAAGTATTTATATCTGAACACATCAAGTATTTATATCTGAACACATCAAGTATTTATATGTGAAACACACCAAGTATTTATATGTGAACACACCAAGTATTTATATTTGAACATATCAAGTATTTATATCTGCACACATCAAATATTTATATCTGATGTACCAAGTATTTATATCTGAACACAGCAAAACACATCAATTTATTAACAAAGTAAATTTTAAATTGTTTACCTCTGAACCAATGAAGCGCTCACTGAACAGCAAATCATAAAATTGTGCAACAGTGGCAAAAATGTTCAACTCTGAGTTCTTGAATGCATAATCTGTTTGATTCAGCTCAAGTTGAAAATACTTAATAGCCCAATCGTCAAGAAGTCTGCATTGTTGCTCACTGATGATATTTCTAAATCCATAATCCCATTTTTTATCGGGCATTTCCATCGGTTCAGTTAATGGCAAGCTACCATTGTCAGCAAACAGGCTATCTCTACCATAACTCCAGTCTTTATAAAATTCGGCAGATTTGATAGGCACTGTTTCAATTTTTACCTCTGTTTCAATAACAGCAGACTCAAGCCAATCATCAAAGGGAATGTCTAATGGAGGTAAATCGGCAATATAAGGCAAATCTTCTATTTCGTCCTCTGCTGCCACTATCTCCATCTCAGGAGTACTTTCTACCTTTCTTATTTGTTTCTTGGCTTTCCTAGCTTTGTAACCCCTACGTTTAACTGGTTCACGTGTTTTTGCCTTCAGTTTTCTCTGATATGTAATATCCTTGGGGTTTGGTTCTTTCCCTTTTACTTCTTGCCCGACCGCTGGTTCTTTCACAACTTCTTCCACCCCAGATTCTTTCACAACTTCTGTTTGCACTTTTGGGCCGGGCGGGGTAAATCCAAGGCTGAAAGTTGGATGATCCATTTGAGAAAGATCAATCGCCGATTTTTGTGAAACTTCCAATACAGCCTCTTGCCCACCTTCTTGCCCGACCACTTGTTCTTTCACTACTTCTTCCAATAGAGCATCTTTCACTACAGCATCTTGCCCAGCTTCTTCCCCGACCACTTCTTGCCCAACCACTTCTTGCCCAGCTTCTTGCCCGACCACTTCTTGCCCAGCTTCTTGCCCGAGCACTTGTTCTTTCACAACTGCTTCCAATACAGCATCTTGCCCGAGCACTTGTTCTTGCCCGACTGGTGGTTCTTTCACAACTTCTTCCACCCCAGCTTCTTTCACAACTTCTTTCACCACAGCTTCTTGCACTACAATGGGGATTGCAATTTCTTTTTGTTGCATCCCCACTTCAGAATTCACATTGTTTCCTCCCTCTTCATTTGGTTTATCCACTGAAGCAACTATAGTTTCTACAAGTTGGTTCAGATCACAGAATTGACTACTTGCCACCTCCTCCCCTCCACTGCTCTTGTCCTCCTCCCCTGCTGTTCCATAATCAACATCTTCTACTACAACATCCTCTTCTCTTCTCTTCTCTTCTTTTGTTTTTGTTTCTTTCTCTTCTCTTCTCTTCTTTCTCATCTCTTTATGTTCACCAATGTCATCCCTTCTTTGCGTTTCTTTCTCACCTCCTTGCATTACCCTTTTCTTTTGTTCTTCAGCTTCTAGTATTCTAGGACTCCTCCTCCTTTTCTGGTTTCTTATTTCTTCAGCTTTCATTAGATCTACTTCTCTTTTTGAAGGCTTCTTTGGTGCATCTTTCCCAACTGGAGGTGTAGGGGTTACATTGTAGTCCAATTTCCTCTTGGGTTTCCCGCTAGGAGGTGTTTTCCTCACTTGAGATGGATTTGTTCCTTCTTTATCAGATTTACCACTGCTGTTCTTCACTTCAGAAAGCTTACGTTTACCATGTGCAGGAGCTGTTAGAAAAAACAAATCAATGCTGATGAGAAATATCAGGTACTATTATGAAACTACCAAGTATTTATATCTGAACACATCAAATATTAATACCTGAACAAGTCAAGTATTAATACCTGAACTAATCAAGTATTTATATCAGAACACATCAAGTATTTATATCTAACCTAAAAAGTATTTATATCTGAACACAACAAATATTAATACCTGAACAAGTCAAGTATTAATACCTGAACAAATCAAGTATTTATATCTGAACTTATCAAGTATTTATTGCTGAACACATCAAGTATTTATACCTCATCAAGTCAAGTATTAATACCTGAACACATCAAGTATTTATATCTCATCAAGTCAAGTATTTATATCTGAACAAGTCAAGTATTAATACCTGAACACAACAAGTATTAATACCTGAACACAACAAGTATTTATATCTGAACTAACCAAGTATTTATATCTGAACAGATCAAGTATTTATATCTGAACACATCAAGTATTTATACTGAAAAAAACTTACTTGATTTCTTAGAAGAGATATCAATCTCTTTCTTCTTCTCCTCTTGCTTGATCTCCTCTTGCTTGATCTCTTTACGAGCTACAAAGAAACATAAAACATTTAATTAAAAATGTGCATAATGACACTTTCAAATATTAATACTTAAATATTAAAGCTTAAACAATGGTGCATCCAAATATTTACTCTTATAAAATTAATAAAAAAAACTTACGTGATTCCATCAACCTCTTGCTTATGTGGTTGCGCCATTCAATAGCAGTAACAAATTCAACCAATTTGCTTGCAGATTTCGGTGACATTTCTGGAAGTTGTGGGTGTTCACCTTCTTCAAATGACAGATCGTCAAACCTCTCTTTTTCATTTAGATCAATAAGTTCTTGGCAAGGTTCCATGGCAAAAAGCCAGAAAATTGGAGTCATTTCTTTCAACAAGTGAAGAAGCTTCTGGTTCGACACACTCTGAAGAGGTGCATACCTTCTAATAAGATGCAAGAATTTATGTGCAGTAAACCCTTGAAAAATCAGTTTCTCGCCTCTGCCCCTTTTCAGTGGATTGCTGTTCACATCTGAAACTTTCACATCCCTCAAGTGAGGTTCTAAAGTTGCCCTCTTCCATGTAATATTCAACTTCCAATTGAGGTATCTCGGGATGCGGCCAGCACAATTGTAAACACCTCTGATCTTTACATGCTCATAGAACCATGCCTGCATATAAGATAAAACAAAGAAGGTTTAGTGGTTAATCTCAATTAAACAAGTATTTATATCTGAACACATCAAGTATTTATATCTGAACCCATCAAGTATTTATATCAACACATCAAGTATTCATATCTGAACCCATCAAGTATTTATAGCTGAACATATCAAGTATTTATATCTAAACATACAAGTATTTAGAACAAACATGCCAAGTATTTACCCATATATTTCATTTGATGATTAACAGATAAAATAATTATTAGGTTAGAATAAAAGTTCCTATGACTTACAATCAGAGCCAAAGCACACCCTGGCATTGTACCTGAAGCCTTTTTCGGCTTCTTCTTTTTCTTAGAAACTTCTTCTTGAGAACTTTCTACAACAACTTCCTCTCCATCTTTTTTCAACTTACACCATGCAGCATTATGAGGAATGTTGTCCATCAACATTTGGTGCACTGACTCAGACCAGTTCAGAAACTTGAGTTTTTTCAGATTTTCAGCGACGTCGAACATGTGAATTGGTACATTCCCAGTAGATTGCGGGAACAATATAGTTGTAAACAAATACAGCACCAGCAACCGTACAACATCAGCAACTTTATTGTTAATTTCTGAACACAATGACGTATCATCAACTGCTTTCACAATTGCGTCTTCAAGCTCTCTGCGAGTGATCTCACCAGTACCTCTCCCGAAATGTCTCGTCCGGAGACCGTATACAGTAACACATTCCCTCTTGTACTGTACCGGTTTCCCTTCTGTGGAAAGACCCATCACTAAAGCCACTTCATCTGCAGTAAATTTCAGGGAGTGGGCAGTAGTGCTTGCACCACTTCCAGTCTTGAAAATGAAAGATCCTTTACCATCCCACATCAACAGAATTTGATGTAATATGGCATTGTTCACTTCAGTTCCTTTAGGAAATCCAAAAAAGTGGAGGAAAGGAGTTTTTGCTAATAACCTTATGTGATGCTCATTTAGTTTCTTTAAAACTCTCAAATGAAAGAACCTCATAGCTGTGTCAACACAGCATTTGTTCTTTATACAAGAATCTGAAACCCGTCGTGGTTTTATTGGTGCATCACCTATGAAGAATAAACAACATAACAAATATTTAATATAAGGTAATTATTAAATACTAATTTTAAATTAACAGATTGTACCTGCATATAAAACATCAAGTATTTATATCTGACTACTTCAATTATTTATATCTGACAACATCAAGTATTTATATCTGAACACATCAAGTATTTATATCTCAACACATCAAGTATTTATATCTGAAGACATCAAGTATTTATATTTGAACACATCAAGTATTTATATCTCAACATATGAAGTATTTATATCTGAACACATCAAATATTTATATCTTAATATATCAGGTATTATTAAACAAACCAAGCATTTAAATATAAAGATATCAATTAATATATGAACACATCAAGTATTCATCTGAACATATGAAGTATTTATAGCTGAACATACCAAGTATTTATATCTAAACATATCAGGTATTAATGTCAAACAATTAAAATACATATTTTAGCTGAACATAGCTGAACATACCAAGTATTTATAGCTGAACATACCAAGTATTTATATCTGAACATAGCTGAACATACCAAGTATGTATAATTACTAATATTTAATATAGTAATTATACACATGTAAAAATGTACAGATAGCAACACTATAAGGTATTAATGTCCAACAATTAAAATAGGTATTTAACAATTACCTTTCCTATAACCTCGTGGGCGTCCACGACCACGTTTAGCAACTTGTACTAATTCCGCAACATGTAGTTTTCCTGATTGAAAAGTCATAAATAAGTAACAAGTATTCATATATAAAGAGTCCAATATTTATATTAAATATTTGAGTGTGCATCCTGGATCATATCAGATAGTATTATGAATCTAACAAAGCATTTATATCTGAACACATCAAGTATTAATACCTAAACTAATCAAGTATTTATATCTCAACACATCAAGTATTAATACCTGAACTAATCAAGTATTTATATCTCAACACATCAATTATTTATATCTGACAATATGAGGTATTACTCCTAAACCCTACACACTAAACACATCAAGTATTTATATCAGAACAAGTCAAGTATTTATATCTGCACATATCAAGTATTTATAGCTGACAAGTATTTATGCACAGCTATTAACTAAACACCTTAAAATTATACCTAAATATGAGGAATAAATTAGTCAAAAATTATACCTAAATTTACATAGATTGTACCTTCTTCGGGATTCATCGAGGCAATTGTAACTTGTGGTGATTTCTCAGAACCAGAAATTACTCTCTCTGTTCCTAATTGAAAAGTCAGACATCAATTACAAATAAAACCTAAGGTATTTATACCTAAAATTACATATATGTATATTAAATATTTGAGTGTGCATGCTGGATCATATCAGGTATTATTATGAATCTAACAAGGGTTTATATCTGAAACATCAAGCATTTATATCTCAACACATAAAGTATTTATATCAGAACACATCAAGTATTTATATCTATTACAAATCAAGTATTTATATCTGAACAAGTCACATCAAGTATTTATATCTGACAATATAAGGTATTACTCCTAAACCCTAAACCCTAAACCCTAAACACATCAAGTATTTATATCTCAACACATCAAGTATTATATCAGAACAGGTCAAGTATTTATATCTGACAATATAAGGTATTACTCCTAAACACTACACACTAAACACATCAAGTATTATATATCTCAACACATCAAGTATTTATATCAGAACAAGTCAAGTTTTTATATATGAACATATCAAGTATTTATAGCTGACAAGTATTTATGCACAGCTATTAACTAATGATTAAGGTAGTTATAACTAAAATTTCATGTACTCCTAAAATATGAGGAATAAATTACTCAAAAATTATACCTAAATTTACATCTATTACTCCAAAATTGTTCAAAATTTCAAAAAATTAACAGATTGTACCTTCTTCGGGATTCATCGAGGCGATTGTAACTTGTGGTGATTTCTCAGAACCAGAAATTACTCTCTCTGTTCCTAATTGAAAAATCAGACATCATTTACAACTAAAACCTAAGGTATTTATACCTAAAATTACATTTAATACTCGAAAATTGTTGAAAATTTCTCAGAAATAACAGATTGTACCTTCATCAGCCTTTTCTGTGGGTTTCACACTTTGAAATGGCACGATCTGCTTGTTAGCGTTGCTCACTTGCTCGGAAGTAAGACTGACAGTTTCGTCGTTGTTCACTTGCTCGGAAGGATTTCCTTCGCTTCTATCGGTGCTTATCTGGTGTAGAATCACCATTGCGACGGTGTAGATAGCAAATGTGCTTAGACGGTGTGGATAGACAATGTCTTCTGAACAATGTGCTTTGCTCGGTGCTTCGATCGGTGCTTTGATCGGAGCTTTGATCGATGCTTTGATCGGAGAAACCCTAGATAGAGAGAAAGAGCGAAAGAGCGAAAGAGCGAAAGACGGAGAGATTGCTTAGTCGGTTATGTGATCGAAGGACAGCAGGTTGCTTGCTCACTTAGTGGTACAGTGGTCTGTTCGGTGATGTGATCGAAGGACAAAAGTTGATGACATTAGTTGAACACGGTTCAAAAGGCGCACCGTTTCGAGGTAGATACGAAGTGGTACAAATATAAATACTTTATCATATGAAATGGCGCATATGAGAAGGTTCAATCATACGAAATGGCGCAACCAATATGAATATAATTTCAAATATGAATGTGTGGGGACCATTTAATGCGAGGACCGTCTCCATTTCGTAAATTATAACAATCATCTCCAAGCATTTCTTTAAACAGTAGGTCCGATGCCCATCGGACCTAATTTTAGGTTCAACTAGTAAGATGACCGTCAGATCTAGTTTAAGATATTTTGCGCACGACAAGTGAAACAAACTCGCACGAAGTTTAAAGCATTCCACACGATCTTAAAGCAAATCGACGGTGGTTAAACCCATCGGACCTACGGTCAATTCTTCTTTAATAAAATATGATTGCTGATGATACCAAGTATTGATTAGCTAAAATAGTAAGTATTCATACCCAAAGAATCCAATATTTATATCTGAAACAACAAGTATTTATATCTCAACCACCAAGTATTTATCTGGACACATCAGGTATTTATGTCTGAACACATCTAGTATTTCTACATTTATAAAAATGAACTTTAAATTTCATTTAATATATATTATTTTTCTTATACAATGAAGTATTTATAATAACATAAATGTCTTATAATTTTTTTTGAATGTGGAAAGTACTTAATAACTGTAGTATTTATATCTGCACAAATCAAGTATTTATTACTATGAAACAAATAAAAAAGAAAACATAATGAATTAGTACACTATATCAACTATGGATGAAAAAAAAATTTGTACAATATATTGCTTCTCGTAGTTCCTCTGCCTCTATTAATGTAAAAAAAATCAACAAAAATATACTATATGAAATGTATTTCTATGAACATCTATATTATCATTTTTTTCTATCTATATCTATACAATTAAATTGAAGTATTAATATTTTCTCCTTTTCCTTCTTTTATTCCTTTATCTTTTTTTCCCTTCCCCTTTTTTTCCTTCTCCTTTTTTTCCTTTGTAATCATTTTGCCAATGGCAATATCAAGTTTACTCTTAATTGTACTTTTTGGGGGCCGTCCTCTTTTTTTAGATTTAGCAGGTGGTAGTAAACTTGTAGATGGTTGATAATTCACTACAGTACTAGTCTGTTGATCAGATGATGCAGATCGTGTTCCACTAAGCACATTCTCAACATTTTCTTCTTGCATTGTATCACCTTAAAATATAAACAAGTATTAATACCAATTATAAGAACTATATGTAACTATACTACGAGTTATGTTGAAAAATATAAATAGTTTCTTCCCCAATACCTGTTCCTGAACCAGTAACTACCGCCTGAACGTTCACTTCATCATTAATTACTTCACCTATAAAAAATTGAACACATCAAGTATTTATATCTGGAAGCAGAAAGTATTTATACGTGAATACAATAAGTATTTATACCTGAATACATCAACTATTAATATCAAAATCATAAAGTATTGATATCAGAAACAGTACGTATTTATACCTGTCCTTGTAACTGCTGAAATTTTTTTATTGTTTCTACCTCTAGCTGGTCTCCCCACAACTTGAGAAGTTACTTTTGCACAACTTTGTTCACCATTGACATTTGCTAGTTTCATACAAGTTTGAATTCCAAATATCAATAAAAAAATTATTTCAAATATAAACATAATTAAAGAAATTAAATGAAACAAAATAACAAACCTAATATTATGTTTCTCAATTCCTGAAAACCATTGAAAACTGCACTATGCAAATTTTCGTTAAGACTGCCAAGATGAAGCAACTCTTGAATTATTGGATTTGTAGCCATTGTCAATTGATAGAGCCTAAAGAAAAATGTAAGAACAATAATATCAAGTATTTAATTATATCAGCTTATGTATATATACCTGTGACATAAAATATATATTATAAAATATTAATCAGTTATTTTACCTGCTTTGTTCAGGTATAGTTGGCAAATGTGGGTCAACTATGCACAAATTGTAACGACAGACATCCTTCCTCCACCGCTCCACAATATATTTATCTTCAACAGCAAATATCTTCTCTTGCTTTAAAACTTGGATGGAATGTGCACATAGAATACCCATTGTCTCAAACTTTCTACATATACAATGCACTTCCCTTAATGCTCTCCTATAAATAACAACAAACATTTTGCTCCAACAATCACTAACTTCATAAACTGCTTCTTCGTCTTTTTCTTCGATTAATTTGCATGACAAATTAACACATTTTCTGAATTGTTGTTGACATTTGTAAAAAATATCATTTGTATAACTACGCTGAAACTGAGCCTCCATCGGCAATCCATAATGCAGCATAGGAATTCTATATTTCGATTTGTGATCAGCATCATTCTCATTTTGCCAAATACTTTTCAGAGCAGCTTCAAAATTCTCAACAAAATCTTTAAGACTCTCTCTCTTTGTCAGATAAGAATTCAAGAAATGGTTCATACTTTCTACCCTTTGGGTACTAGTCATTCCAGCCCAAAATTGCCCATCTAAAAATACTGGTACCCATTTCTCTCTTAATTCAAATATCCCTATAAACCAGGAATCATTTTCCTTTCCGAGTTCATCCATTAATTTCAACCACTTTTCTTCAAAATCTTCTTTCGTTTTCGACTTGTATACAACCTCCTTGACCTTATCGGACTTTGCAGTTTTTTTCTCCTGAACTTTATTGGACTTAACATTATCAGACACAAATCCCCATTTGCTAGGGAGCTTGTGCAAAATATGCCAAGAACAATATCTATGTACTGTTTGAGGTCCCAATACATGTCGTATACCAGATTCAATGCTTGCGCACTGATCAGTAAGAATACCTCCCGGTTTCACACCATCCATGCATTCCAAAAACCTAGACAATGAAAAAGTATTAACAGCCAACTAAAAAACTACCAAGTATTTATACCTAACAGCTCAAGTATTTATACCTAACAGCTCAAGTATTTATACCTAACACCTCAAGTATTTTTATCTAAAGTAGTTTAGTATTTATACCTAACACCTCAAGTATTTATATCTAAACCATTAGAGTATTTATATCTAAATCATTAGAGTATTTATATCTAAACCATTAAAGTATTTATATCTACAGAATCTAAAGTATTTATATCTAAATATCTAAGTATTTACCCTAAACACATCAAGTATTTTTACCTGGCAATGCACCATTTGTAGTCTTCCACACTTTCCCTACCGAGCAAAGCACAACCGAAGATAATAGTCTGACCATGGTGGTTAACACCAACAAATAACACAAGAGGCATATCGTACCTGAGACACATCAAAAAAGACAAATTACTAAATATACATATATATTGTTGTATTAATTTCAACTGATACATGTATTCACTCTTAAAATAGAAAGTATTTATATCTGAACACACCAAGTGTTTATATCTGAAACAACAAGTATTTATATCTGAATACACTAAGTATTATATATCTACACATGTCTTTATATATCTTACTATTTTTACATATTCTGACATATTCTACTAAAAAAAATACTGACATTTAATCTGAAAAAAAAATGAATTATTACCTATTGGTCAAGTATGTTGCATCCATAACAATAACATCGTGGAAATACTTGTAAGATGCTCGACTACGGCCATCAGCCCAAAATACGCTCCATAAACGCCCATCAGTTGTATATTCGTATCTATAAAAAAAATCTCTATCGATTTTTTCCTTCACTCCAAAGTAATCAAAGAGTAGTTGAGCATCATTCCCACCAATAGACTGTAATTTCAACCTCTTGTATTTGTCAATATGATTCCGCGCATCTCTACGAGTAAAAGGACACCGCATATAACCTCCAGCAGTTTTTATTACAAGATTGATATTAACTGATACCACAAGACCTTGGTCTTCATTAAACTCCAATAATCTCTGGTATTGGTTTGGGATATATCGGAATCCTGCAATAAGGAATGCTGTTTCAGGTACCAAATCATGATTGTGCCCTAAAATCACTTTCTTTACTACCCAATTCCCACTCAAATCAGAATCTCCCAATTTAACACATGCCTTACAACCTGTCCCTATATAACCCTTATTCCTCTGTGGGACAGGTCCATCCTCAAGACGTATTGGCTCTTTGCATTTGCCACAGGCAAATGTTACATGGTTGACGAAGGCAGTACCCCTCTTCTTATGGATTGACCTTTTGACAACAGCAAATCCAATTTTTTTCGCATATAGCTCATAATATTGGCGTGCTTCATCAATCGAATCAAATACATCACCAACAGCTGGTGGCAATAATTCATGATCTTCATCTTCCATATCATCTAATTCATCTTCTACAACTGCTTCAACTTCTTCTACAAATCTTTCACCTTGAACCTCAACTTCTTCATCCAACTCATTGTTGACAGATTCCATGTTTAGATTCAAGTCAAAATCTCTGATGCCAACAACATCAACCTCCACTCTTGCATTTCCATTTACATTAGATTTTTCACCTTGAAAATTGTCTGTTTCAGGTTGTGAAACATCCAATATGGTGTTCAGATCCCAGTCAAACTCTCTAATGCCCACATCATCACTTATTACATCATTTTCACGATGCAAATCTTCATAGAAACGATACAGATTCACCTCATCCACTTCATCACCATTATATTGTATGCATAATTCATCTCCAAAAAACTCATTGAGATCAATATCCATCCTAATATTCAACAATAAAATGCAAAGTATTAATAACTGTAAAATCAAACTGTATATGGCTACATGTAAAGTATTAATACTAAGCATGAGAAGTATTGACATCAAAGTATTAATAACTATAATAGCAAAATGTATATGGCTAATATGTCAAGTATTAATACTAAACATGAGAAGTATTGACGACAAGGTATCCAAGTATTAATAACTGTAATAGCAAAATGTATATGACTACACTCTCAAGTATTAATACTAAGCATGAGAAGTATTGACATCAAGGTATCCAAGTATTAATAACTATAATAGCAAAATGTATATGGCTAATATGTCAAGTATTAATACTTAACATGAGAAGTATTGACGACAAGGTATCCAAGTATTAATAACTGTAATAGCAAAATGTATATGACTACACTCTCAAGTATTTATATTCATAATGAGAAGTATTGACATCTTGGTATCCAAGTATTAATACCTGTAATAGCAAAATGTAGATTCTACTCTATATGTTATAAGGCCTGCCAACTGAAGTATTCATAGAGATGTAATGAAGTATTAACATCTATAAACACAATATTATAAGTTTACACATAACAAACATATTTATTCCCATACTTATTATACACATACAGAACTCATAACAAGAAATATCAACCGATTTCTATCAAGAGATTTCTTAATAAAATGATGAAATTAACACAAAATAGAACAGAAACACCGAAATCGCCAGAACATCTTCGCAAATCAAATTGTCAAAAACATCTGAAAATTCAAAATCCAGATTGTGTATATGAAATAGAAACGAAATCACCGAAATCGCCAGAACAAAAACAAAATCACCGAAATAGAACAGAAACAATATTAACCTAGCTGATCACCTTTGAAAAATCACCGAAATCGCTTCCAGTTTCGAAAGCCAGACGATCGCCTCCAAATCGCCTCCAAATCGCCTCCAAATCGCATACAAATCGACTCCAAATCGCCTTGAAATCGCCTCGAAACCGACCTAAAATCGCCTCAAAATCGCCGAAGCTTCGAAAAAGGAATAAACGGAGAGAAAGGAAAGTTTGAAATTCAAACTGGAAGTTAATCGGTAGTTTCTGTACCCGCTTACGGTTATGGAAGTTATTCGGGACGGAGTAAGTGCGGGTACGATGCGGGTACGATACTGTGGGTACCAAAATAATTATTCATATAGGAGTGTAGGGACGTGTAGAGGTTGAGTATGGGCTAAGAAACTGATCTGGAAACAGCTGTCAGCAGTTATTCCCCAAGAGACGCCTTCGGATACGGACCGTATTAGGCAATACGGTCCGTATTAGGACCTTGACGGTTAGGGTTTAGTGCTCCCAGCGCTATCTCCTGGTCTGTGCTAGGCCTGGTCCGTATTAGGCAATACGGACCGTAACAGAGACTTAGTCGATGAGCGTCGCTGATCCGATTGACCTGATTCTAGCTCCATTTGGTGTAAAATAGTCCCAAAACCTGTATTCTGCAATAAAACATAAAGAAGGGTGACAGTAGCATTTTTCTCTAATAAATTAAACATAAGTGTGAGAAAATATGCAAAACCTAAGCCAAAACCCTACAGTAAATCATCGTTATTTTGACTCTGATCAGTCATGGCAAAGTAAAAGAAATAAAATAAGGAGAACATAAATTACAACCCAATTGAAGATGGAAGAACATCTGTCTCCTTAGATGACGCTTTCTTCTCTTGCTTGACTTCTAGTGGCTACCCTTCTCTCTTTAAGTAACTCTCTAACTTAACCTAACAATGAGGATTGTTAGTCTATTATTCTGAACTTGACACAATTAAACACGCACACCAAATGCTATTACAAGAGGGGTATTTATAGCTTTCCTAAATGAGAGGTGGAGTAGTGGAAGTAGTGGGGGACGTGGGGTCCACCCATGATTGGATAGATGAAGAGAAAATAGCTTGGCTCTTATGAAAATGCGGCCTTCTAGAAGGCCCATCAGGAAATCGCTTATTTTTAGGACAGTCCACGGATCATGCGGCCTTAGGGTATGCCGCATACGGCATAGAGGAGGCCGCAGGGATTCCTGACTTAGCGGATTTTCTTGTATTTTTGTCATTTCGCATGTTGTGCACTTCGTATGAGGTGTTGCATGTTCTATGTAATGTCCCATTTGACGTCTTATTCAGAAATCGCTTAAATACGACACTTTTGCTCTGTTTTTGCTCTAAATACGCAATTTTCTCAAAAACCTACCAAAAAGACCTAAAAACACATTTGCGGTAAATAAATCGGAAAAATTGCTACTTTGCATTTGCTTTTTGTCATTTTCTGGAAGAAAAGATAGTGATTTTCGTTATATATTTTGGCTTCATCACAAGCGCCTCCTCCCATTACACACGGTTAATGTGGAAATTTTCCGCGTCCGTGTATGATATGTCGTGTATGGTCGCATTTTTTGTACTAGTGTTTGATTGGGCATTCAGTTGAAGAAATTTAGTTGCACCGAATCCCTCAATGGATAGACTTGTACATGTAGGGATAGAGCCAAACTTTCAAACTATGGGAATCAAATATAAATAGAGATCAATCATATAAAACTTTGATACTGCAAATGGAGTCAATTTACATTACCTATAGCATTTTACTCAAAAATATATAAAAAATCACATATAATTTTTTTTTTAATTAATGAGGTAAATTGACCCCATATACTTGATGTCAATCCGCCCCTGTGTACATGTACACTTGAGAGTAGGTCCGATGGGCATCGGACCTACTTTGGTTCGATGAGTTTAATCACCTTCGATTTGCTTTAAAATTCGTGCAGAACGCTTTAAATTTCATGCGCGTCTGTTTCAATTTTTGTGCGCACAAATCTTAAATTAGATCGGACGGTCATCATGCTCGTTGAATCTAAAAGTAGGTCCGATGGGCATCGGACCTACTCCGTTCTTGTACATGTAAACGCAGGGATCTGACTTCTTCTTTCGCAAGAGGAAATTAAGCCTGTCAGAGAAAACAATTAACTTTTGGGCTCTTTTGCAAATAGAATATAATTAAGGTTAATATATTGCTTTATTAATTAATTATCACTTGAACATGAGCCGGAAGGCTTATTTATATTAGTGGGTCACACTCAACCTAGCTGGTGTACCTTAATTAATTAATTAATTATCTTCCTTATAGGATTTTCGTTTAATTAGTTTCTTCTGTATATGTATTTATATGTAATTAAGTCTTTTATATATATTTATTTTAGGGTCAATATCAACTCAATCAACCGAGCAATGTCATTCTCTTCAATAGTTAATACAAATTTGACAAACAGTTGTGCAATATCATATGATCTATTTGTGGCCAGACAATCAAACAAAATGATAGTTTTGGGATAGTGATATTAAAACTACTAATTTTTTAGACAATTTTACCCTTCATTAAGATTTTCTTTAAAATTTGATTCTCTCTCATATATTGCCACATAATTTTTTTTCCATAAAAGTTATGTTTTATAAAATCTGTTATTTGCTTAAATCTGTTTCTTTAAAAGTTATATGATTTATTTCTTTCAAAGTTAGATGATTTATTATTTTTTAAGAAAATTACTACAGTGAAAGATTTTATTATATTATTAATATCTATCAACATTATATATATCTATCAATTTATTTTATCTAACTTCACAAATTTTATTAACAATCTTCTATAAAAATTTGTCTTGTCAATAAATATTTTATCTTTTTTTTTTAAATCACTAAAGAAAATAACATGATTATTTATACAAAAAAAGTGTATCGAATGCAAATTATCAGTAATAATTTTGGCATTCAAATTATGATTAAAAAAATAAATTAAAGTACAACATAACACTACAATAAAAAAAAAGTTACATCAATCAAGCCAAAATTAATAAATTTTCGCATTAAACTTAAGTTCATAAAATATTCTACAAATTCTCAATATCATATTGGCAAAAAAATCCATCCAAGTCGATGTAGCTCATTAATTTATTTTCTCCATTAATCTACGAACATGATAACCTACAAAGAAAAAATTCCGTCAATAGATAACTAACTTATCATCTCCAAACTACCACGGAAAGTCCAAAAAGGTATTCTACATAAAGAAATAATAATAACGTATTGGATTCAATTTTCAATGGCAAATTGCAGAAAATATGAAAGAAAAATATACACTTCACCCATTAGCTGCGGATTGCAATCAGATTTTGGATAAAATGGGTTTCGGATCAGATCTGATTAAAGAATAAATGAGTGCAACATTTGTGGTTGTGGGTATGAATTTACAAATACCCGTTATCAACTAACTATATAATGTTTATAAATTTTAATTAATGTGGGCTAAGATTGATTACTGAGTTTGGCTATCGAATCGAATTCAAACGGTGAATCCAAACCGTTCAAATGTGTGAGTTTTTAAGTTAATTTTAATGCATTCATTGGTCAACATTTTTTACCACTTGATTTGATACTAAAATAAGTCGAAAATATAAAAAATTTGCATGTAAATGCATCACTCATAAAGTAAATCGGTTTGAATGGTTTGAATTAGTCGTTTGAAGTCTATTCAATCAATTTTGTAATTGATGTCATATGACATCGATGTCATACTAGCCGGACTCTTGATTACCTGTCTAAAAATGCATGCAAAGATGGACGGTCTGAGTGTGACAGTGACTACTCAACGGCTAGCCATACCGAATACCGATACTTGGTCGTATCTTCTTTTATTTAATTTTTTATTTAAAAAAATTAAGATAAGTAATAACTCTGGATTGTGATTCTGATTCCCCTTGTCACCTCTCCTGATTACAACTTTGTGATAATTTAATTGGGTAAATTTCGCTGAAAAAATCACTAAACTTTGTTCTTTGTCACGAATTAGTCACTCAAGTTTGATTTTTGTCCTACTATAATTACTGAACTTTTAATTTGTCCTAATCAAATCACCTTATAACTTTTCCATCCAAAAAGCTAATAAAATATAACTTTTCCGTTAGTATTTTGGACGAAATGAGTATATTCAGTTAATATTTTGGACGGAATTAGCATATTCAGTTAGTATTTTGGACAAAATAAGCATATTATATTAATATTTTGACAGAAAAGTTACTTGATTGGTGTTGGGGTTAATTTAGAAATGCGGAATACTTGTACAACCCATACCAACTACAAGAAACCCGCAAGAGACCCAATAATCCGTACACCAACAAGAATCGAGAAGTTAGAGACAAATGCAACCTTGCATTCATCCAAAAATACCAAAATAGAGAAAAGATGTTACCGCGGGATAGATCGAATCCAAAGAGCACACAAGAGAAAGCAAACACAAAGATTATGTGGTTCAGTCAGACCTACTCCACCGAGAGGCAAACGACCAACAAACTTCATTATTAAACAAGAGATTACAAGAGTGGGAAGTTGCTAATATGCTACGCGTAGCATAGAGGGCCTCCGTGCTACGGCTCAATATTTGAGTTTTCAAAATCCTAACGGTCGATCCGAACCATTCAACATGAACTCCATATGAATATGTACTTGCAAACCAAATTTTACATTTTTTTAGAATTTTTTTACTATCTTTTTTTATTGGTAGAAAATCACTTGATCTGAAAATTTTGTACTATTCAGATCAAGTGTTTTTCTACCTATCTAAAAAAATACTAAAAAATTCTAAAAAATGTAAAATTTGGTTTGCAAGTACATATTCATATGGAGATCATGTTGAACGGTTCGGATCGACCGTTAGAATTTTGAAAACTCAAATATTGAGCCATACCATGGAGGTCATCTATGCTACGCATAGCACGTAGCCAACTCCTACAAGAGTGTTCCAATTGTTAGCACAAACAATCACTTTCTCTCTCTTCATCTCTCTCTCTCTTTCTTCCTCTCTCTCTTTCTCTCTTTCTGTTTTGGCTCAAGAAGAGAAGACAGCCACCATAATTTGATTTAGGTCACCAAGAGGAGATACAAGAGAAGGGAGATGGGTCAAGGCCGTTTTGGGCCTAAAAATCCCAACAAACCTCCACCGTAGGCTCAAATCGGCCACTCACTCTGTCGCCAACCATCATAGCCCAATAGTTATCTGTCAGTTTCACGTCGCCTCTCACAAGCCTCCATGACTAGAGACTCACCGCATCAAATCTAAGTCCACGGCCCACGGCCGCCCAGGTCCAATGCCTCATGCAACGTCAACCACCACATGTCCACGCCTACCTCCACCGGTATCAAGGCGCCCGCGAGTATCCCAGTGACCAAACCTACCACCTCCGGCTCGCTTCCGTCCAGGCCACCGTCCAATGGCACGCTCTGCCATGCGACCTGTCTCCACCGTCGTGGCTCTACCGCAACGTATCACGTCGTCACCTCCTACAGCTCCTCTCGTCATGGCCTCGCATATAGCCACGGTACCACGGTCCATGCTAGCAAGCACAGGCACAGTCTCAACGAGTACTGCTCGCCTCATCAAACCGTACGTCGTTAGTAGAAAATGTTAACTGAATTTGCCCATTTCGTCCAAAATACTAACTACAAGAAATACGAAATACCGGTACAACCCATACCAACTACAAGAAATCCGCAAGAGACCCAATAATCCGTACACCAACAAGAATCGAGAAGTTAGAGACAAATGCAAACTTACATTCAACCAAAAACACCAAAATAGATGAAAGATGTTACTGCAGGATATATCAAGTCCAAAGAGCACACAAGAGGAAGCAAATACAGAGATTAGGTGGTTCGGTTGGACCTACTCCACCGAGAGGCAACGACCGACAAACTTCACTTTTACAAGAGATTACAATAAATCAGCATTCGCAAGTAATTGGTGAGTAACATAAATGACTTGGAAAAACGGAGAAGGTTATCTAATTTCAACAACTGGCGGCTTAGTCGTCTTAATTGCAACAACAAGAACATAAAATCCTGAAAAGTACCTTTTGGTGTTTTATTTTATGTATTAAATCTGCTGTTATTTCCATCCCAACCGTTCAAATTTTTCCATGCACGAATCTCAACGAAGAATTTTTCAAGCACGAACCTCAACGAAGATCAACCATTGGGATGGGAATAACAGCAGATTTATTTCCGTTTTCACATCCATGCCCCCACTCCTATTGATACAAAAGCTAATGAACCAATTAATCCGAAACAGATTTGCGTCGATTAGCATTTCCATTTGGTTCCTTGAGTTACTGTGAGATCAACCAAATGATGCATCGCCGTTGCTTTAAAGATGGACTCTCATCTTTAATGGAACAATAAATTATAGAAACTAACTATATATGCACAACATATACATAAAACAAAACAAAAAACAGAACAATAAAGATGGACTTGTGAAATTTTACTTTCCTTCTACCATTTTCTTTTAATAAGAGCAGGTCAACAATTGACACTGAGTTAACCGGGTAAGTTACCTAACTGAAAAGACCTTCATTCTTAGTGCTACTTGTGAAGGTCGAAATAAAGGAAAAGAGAGAGAGAATATATACACACTAAAAATAAAGAGGACAATTTATAGAAATCAATCTGATGTAACTAATGAGAACTTGTGCTAGGGTTTGTGGGTGTTCTTTTAATAATAAACTGGTCAATGACCCGTATTGAGTTGACCGGGTCAGCCCCGAAAGCAGAACTCCATTTGCTAGGTGACCTACGGCTGTAACTTGGAGTTGGTTGGAGTGGGTCCCTTGGCTCAGCTTCCCAATCTGGATCCAATTTCCATTCTTTTGGAACCTGAACGTTGAAAACGAGAAATCAGAAATGCCGTCATATTATTGAGGAACAAAAAGAATGAGAACTGAAATATATTTCCATGTTACAAATCGAACTTTGTTAACCAGACAAGAAATTTTCCAGTTTTTAGTTTAGTATTTCAGAAGAAGGGCGCATGATTTGCTCGCAAACATAAATAACCCTAATATGTCAACTAGCAAGCCTAAATAACCCTAATTCGATCTGAGAATATCTTGAATAAGACCCTAGAGGCCTCAACTTCTATTGTCTGGAGAAACAACTCAAACTAAATTTACCAGAAAACAGGTGTATGAACAAATCCTGATCTTGCATAGAAAGAGAATTCAATTGCTGTAGAAACTGAAGACTGCTCTAACAAAAAGCCAGAATTGACCCAAAACCTCAATTATTACCCAAAAATTGAGCTGCCAAAGACTTGAATCAACCAGAAACAAGACTGAGCCTCAACCTGATATGACTCTTTAACTAGAACAGCGCAAGAAGTATACAACTCAAGAGATGACCTGACCCAAAATTAACCCAGATGCTAGCTGACCTAACCTCCTGAACCTGACCCATGTTGTGGTCTGTAGGAGGCCATGAAATATTCTAGTCATATGATATAAAGGATATAGTCAAAAATCAATGAAATCTATAGTTTATTATTATATATTAATGAGATGTTTGCAGGTTGCACAAATCCACCTCAAAAAACCATCATCATCTGTTGACTTAATATATTTTACTACAGATACTTCTAACATAGAAAAAGGTACAATTTTTGTGTGCAGTCATAAGCAGTCCTCTTCTTCTAAATAAATGAGAGAGAGAGAGCCACTTGGCTGATACACTTCATTACGGTGATCTAACTAATCTAGAGAGAGAGGAACCAAAGGACGTTTCAGAAGGGGTATACGCCTATTGAGGTCATCTTCGCTACTGTTCAAAGGCTCTACAGATCCTAATCTCCCTATGTTCAGTGTGGTTCTGGATAGTACAAGTTAATTTGTAGTTTTCCTTAGTGTCTGGTAATGATATTGTAAACTGAGTTTCTTTTAATTAATTTGGCAGTCGCTGCCAACTTGTTTAAAAAACAACAGAGAGACTCTGCTTGGCAGCCACTGCCAAGTTTTCCAAAAAAAAGAAAAAACAGAGAGAGTGAGAGAGAGTAGCAACCCTATCAACAGCAAGAGTGTACACCTCAAGGTCACCTTCCCTGGTGATATGAAACCTGGTAAAGGCCTTGTAATTGGCTATGCGAAGTGAAGAGAAGGCCTCATCAAAGTGAATTCCAAACAAATTGATACAGATGTAGAGATAGCTGCCGAATATGAGGGACACAACAGGGGTAGACAGTACCCAGAAGTATATAAAAACTGACGCATAGTATATGATAGCACCACCACGGGGAAGCGAGTCAAGTCCCCGCTTACATATGTTGCTCCTCGTCACTGCCATCACCTGTCCAAGAGGGGATCATGTAATGGAATAATATACAAAAACTGTATCGCCCTATCATGTAGTTGGATGGTTTGGACTTCGATTGGTTTGTCAGAAATGATATTTCATTACCCACCAAAACATAACAAAAAGTTCCCATCCTGTGGATGTACGTGCTATGTCTTTTTTATGGGTTATAACTACCTTTGGTATACAATATATCCTTTTTGATGTGCAACAAAATTCTCCTGTTGACGAAGAAACCATAAATGGGTTTATATGGAGGCATAGTTTGCAACGAAGTAATGAGAGTAACAAAACAAAACCTCCCAAAACAATGTAATGAAATATTATTTCTTCAACTGACCTCAAATTGTGCAATTTCACTCAGTCAAACTGAAATAAGCCCCTCCACCCTTCTTCCAAAAGGGAGGATAAAAAGGTAAGGGCTAAAATTGGACAAAAGCTGGCATAAGGTACTTGACACAAAATTGGACAAACAATTGGATATAAAAATGGTCTTCTGCAGTAAATATTACCTCTGGTATGTCAAAAGCCGACATGAGGTACTTGATACATGCTGGATATAGCCCAAAAGTCAACTGCTCTATGCGGGCTCGAAGCCCTGTAGGATCTGGGAAGTGTTGGCTCTCCATTGATCGGTACCACTCATAAAGAGTATGATAACCTGAGAGAGAGAGAGAGAGAGAGAGAGAGAGAGAGAGGGATGGAAACTTAACATACAAAGGCAAAACATAAAAGGAACCTAAATTCCCCAGAGAGAAAGTTATACTACACAGTCTGCACTTGTATATTTGACTGTGCCTTATTTTTTATTTTAATTGTTAATTTTATTTTTTTGTTCCACTTCCTGATTCTGTATATTATACTGGAAAACCAATATCACAGAACCAGCCAGCAAAGTAATCCTATATTTCAATCATTTTTTTCTAGAAGTGGCTGCTAATACCCAAACCCTTCGAGAAGACATGATAAGAATCTAACCCAAGCTAAGGACATAAATACCTGAGGAAGCCAGGAGACGATTCTTTATGCAAATCTCAATTCCGAGCTCCATCACAAGCATCAAGATTAATGCTGAACTGAGATGAGCGGCTGCATGGAGAAACCCTACCACTACGCGATTTCTTCGAGACAGCTTGGTTGGTACAAACATGAAAGAGAATACCAATAGCACTACTGTTCCCAAAAGTGAGACATAAGACCTCTCCAAGATATACAATACGGCTCCCCACATTATTCCAAAGAATGTCTTCATGCGCCCTGACCATGAGTCCCCGTGCAGTATGTTGAAGACGCCACACTGTCAAAGTTTATTGTTTTGCCAATGTTAATGATCTCTCTATAAGGAACTTGGCAAGGAATAGGATATACCTAACTTCTGGAATTTGTGAGGTAAGGTGGGGAGAACTAACTATCTATTATGAACAAAGTTGCCTTTAGTGGCAGATCTAGAGAACCAAACAAGAATTCACACAAATTTGAAGATGTACATTTTTATTTTCTGTTAGATATCATGCCTAGGGAAATTTAACGTTTAGCATTAAAAATTAGTCAAATAAACTTGATAACTAACCTATATCTCCTGGTATCACCGGTTCGGGTTATGCTGACATTTAAAACTAGTATCTAGATATACTATGCAAAAACTGAATATAAGAACCCCCACTCAACCCCCCCCCCCCCCCCCCCCCCCCCTCTCTCTCTCTCTCAAATACAAACGCAAACATGTGTGCACACACACACCTGGGGAAACATGGAGAAGACCAAAATGAAATAAACAGCACCACCAATGATGTCAAATTGCCAATTTTTCTTCCTAAACTTCAGAATATTACCAAGTGCAATCTGCATAGCATAAAACACGCAGAACAGAAAATCAGACAGGAAAAGAAATGAATTTTACAAATCTATGAACCACAGCAAAATAAGTATCAGAATATACAACAACCACAATGGTACCGAAGTTATTCATCTTGGTCAACTATTGTAACCAGCTACAGGTACTTAAAACTATGAGAATCAAGCTGTTGTAAGAACAATTGTATTTCGGCGGAAGTACAAATGGCTCAAATCTTCCCTTTTTATGTCTGAAGGATCGATCCAAATCACTCAATATGATCTACATATCAAAATCATGTAGGAAACCAAGTTTAATTTTTTTTTCAGATTTTTGAAAGATGGACCTATTTGATATGCAAATAGTTGTGTTTCTTCACTATATTAGGGGTATTTTTCAAAACCCAAAAAAATGGTAAAAAATTCTAAACACAGTAAAATTTGATATCCTATTTGATATGTAAATCACACTGAGCTCGTGGGTTGACCATTCAGACATGAAAAGGCAAGATTGGAATATTTGTATTTGAACCGAAATACAAACATTTTTTACAATAGCCTAACTCAAAGGGTGACCTTTTTTATTTGCATTTTTTTCTTGGCTCGCTAGATGCAATTGAGATATAATTTAAGAATAAGGTTTAATTCCATCAACACTACTTGCATAATATCAGAAACTTACAACGACAAAAATAAATTTTGACCGTACCCTGCTAGAATCATGAAAACTAGGATAGCTCGCCTTGCACTCGTAAAAACTCCCATAAAACTTCTTAAATCCTTTAAAAACATGAGTTGGATGCAAGAATGCTCCCCCACACCCGTTAACCATCAAATGCTCGACAGATACAGGCGGGCTCTGCGTGCCAGAGTTAGACTGCTTTGGTTGTTGCACACGAGAATGGCGCATGTAGTGGTGCAAATCACCAGCCATTCTCAACTTGCACCGGCCCTTCAAATAGTCATGAATCAGGTATGTCACGTTCTGTCCAGTACTATCGCCCCAGTACCAGTCAAGAAGCCAGCTTGGTTCATGTGTCATAATTATCACCGAGTCATTTGTTCCAACCTATTGTAAAAATGTTCCAAAATTATTCAAATAAATTAACCGAACAAAAGAGAAAAGTAAAGAGAACAAGGACAGTCCTATTCCTATAGTAATAATACCAGGTCATGCATGCACTAGGGCTATATAATAACATTCAATTGTGAAACATTGTTGAAACTGAGATATATCCTCAACTTAGCAATTTAGCCTCAAGTGAGCTTTTTTCCAGGAAAGCTGGGGTCAAGCCTTCATCTTTGAGGTATAGATTTGTGCATAGCAACCCAACTATTTTTAAAGATGAAGATGGAAGGCAAGCCATCCACCTTTAAAATATCCATAAAGGACCCCCATCCGGTTTCGAACATCCAACCTCCCACACAGAGGATATTGCCTTTGGCCACTAGACCAAAGGTTGTTTCTCCTCAAGTGAGCTTTTGGTAGCATAATATGAACAAAAATTGTTCTCAGATAACCCTCAATGGCAGGGTGCAGTCAAGAAAAAATTTCACAATACGGAAATATATCAATTTGTCAGATATAGAGTAGAATTGTCTACTTCAGTTTTCAACAGTCATTTAACATTATATAACAACTTTTCAAGAAGGAAAAAGTATGGGTCAGAGATCTAAATACTTGGAGAGTTGGGAGTCATCCAAATAGCAAATAGGAAGTCTGAGAAAGATGCAATTCTATTTCCACTAAGAATTAAATATTTTTAATTGGTATTGGATCCCTTCTTAAGCTAGGAGGGATCAAATGCCAAAGGTTTTAGTTTAGTGCCCAATGAAATTAAATCTCAAATAACTATTTTTTAACTTCTATACAATAAAACTAATTGATTGGATATATTATTAATATCATACTCAAAAAATAACATCATTTCGCCTTTAGGGCCAACAAAAGATAACAAAATCAACGAATCGCATTTTGGGGGTTTATTATCCTCTCTTGATAGCTAATGTAATGAGGCCAAAATCCTACAATATTTTATATGCATGTAATTGAGATGATATAAGCACATCTAAGAATTTAAGTTTGATAATTTAACCACAAATCAAAAGGTTAGCACTGTTTGGCACCAATGACCATTGGCATTAAATCCCATCTCCTAAGCTAGAACCATAAAAAGGAAGTCTTTAAGAAAATCCCAAAGTTCAAAAGAAGCAGACGAAATTCAATCTTATCTAGGAAATTTGACAGCAGACATTGCATCTGGACTAGTATCAGTCTCCCAAAGGCTATATCAATGAAGATTTGCTCTTGGCAGAGTGTGGCACATTCCAACCACTACCCTTGCTCAATAGTAAAGGAAGCCCCAAGGTGTAAAACATAATTCGACATACCAGTGCCAGTAAAACTCCCTTACCTCATACTAGCATATGAATGACAGAGTGCGAGTCTAATTAAAAGCATGATATGATAATTTTGATCAGGATTAAAACCAGTAACAAATAATGCACCTTGTTCCGGCAGAGCTCGGCAAAGAACTGGAACTGGTACACATCAATGTCACCATGAAGCGCTTGATCAAGTCCAAAAACCCACCATCCTTTGGGAAGTTTGAGTGCAAAATAGCTCTTTTTCTGAGGCATGAACCAGCCTCCCAACCAGCTCTTGTGGCATATGTACCTCATAAATGTATTTAACCCATCAAACCAATCTGTAACATCAAATTATAAATCTGCATTACTATTTGTTCTTTGACTAATTGTTTTTCCTTTTATATTAGCTATCCGAATGCTAAACTAATTGATATTTCATTGACATTAAATTACAACCAAAACCACACAATGTTGGCACAATACTGTACAGAGACAAAAATGTATCGGTCCATGGCTGTAATTAACACACCACGGTTTGCAAACTGGAGTACATTTTAATCAAGCACACTATGGTCAAGTACTGGAATAGAAAGATGGTATAATTCCCAAGAATGTTTTCTCCTTTCTAGGTCCTGTTGGGATGTAGGACTAATTGAGACTTAATTGAAGTAAAATTAAAGGTACTTTTTTTCGGGCTAAGTTGGTGATGGGAATCAAATACTACCCAAGTTTGCACTTGTACCAGCAAGAGCTAAATGTTTAGATCTTCGTAGGTTTGAGAGAGGTGGAAGAGAAAAAAAACCATGATTTCCAGGTATGAGGAAGCACTGGGGCCCACGATAACGCTTCAGTTCAGAGACACCCAACGGAAGCTCTGGTTTGTCAATTGCAATGTGTTCAGGTTTGTAATCTGAAGGAGGCTGAAGTGCATCCTCAAACGGTCTGAAAAACCTCTTCTCATATGTAAATGCAGATGGATTTGGGTACCTGTAGCAATTTTCATAATCCTTTTAGCTTTTAGTAACTAATCCTGGTCTTGATTTTGCTAATACGCACACAAGCCATAACCGGTAAATTAGGTATCGATACATTCTATTAACAATGTTCCATCCACCAAAAGTTTAACTAATACTGCTACCCGATATTTTTTGGTATTGGTCCACCACAGTCATGGTTCCCCACTTGAACTCTTTCATGTATTTTCAAATTATTCCTAATTAAAGCACCATTGGGCCTCCATTGTGAAATTTAAAGTGCAACTCCTCTCTGATTCATCCAATAAGCAGTACAACCAAACTTTTTTTTATTAACGGAGAATGCTCAAGTACCATCTGCAGTTAGTACCAGTGGGCGCTTTAACCCATGACCTCCTGGAAGTCCTCCTAATAGCATCTTACAATTTAAGCAACTAGACCATTTGCACTGAAATTAAATTTAGCATAACTAACTCTTATGTCTGCAAACAAATGTCATTATCCTTGATTTTTATGAAAAAACCTCAATTATGCATTTTCAGCACCAGATAAACCCATAAATAAGAAGAAAAAAAATCAGTTTCACATTGGTTAAACTGGTATCACATCTAATCGCAATGGTACCGAACCATGCATAGCATTCCTCGATACTTACGCAAGATCCCCTCCAATAAGAAGCAAGTCACCACGTGGCAGCTTTTTTGCGGCATGAGTAGAGTCAGCAACACTTCCCGTAGAAGATTTTGTCACGGAAGAAGCCCATGGATCTTCAACCTTAACCTTAACCCTAAGAGAAGGTTGTGCAAGTAAGCGGGCAATTGCGTAAGTGGAGTTACCACCGTCTCCAGTGTCAGCAATGAAATCAAACCAAAGCTCATCTTTTTCTTGAAATTGTTCATATAAGAGATTACCACCTTTTGATTCTTCCGGTACTTTGTTCATAGCAGCCTGGTGCAAAAAGTATTGAAGAAAGAAAAAGCTGATTGTGAGTCTAATATCTGGACACTTGTTGGTAATTTGTTGGGTTTAGAGTTACAATCTGGAGCCTCTGTAGGCCCATGTTATCCTCTTAAGTATAGCTCCGATGGTTGATCTACTGCAGTAGCATTGTGCTTTATTTGTTTATATTTTTAGTTTTAATAATTGGATTTCATTTTCTTATTCTTTTTCTTTTTCCCCCCTTTAGTTATAGCTCAACCTACTCATTAAACGTAGTTTGTACTGATACATATACCAAATAAAGGCAGAGAGAGAGAGAGAGAGAACAAACTTGCATCATACGCATGTCAAACCGACCAACGAAGAGAGTCACAGAAACCATGAGATCAAAAACTGTCTTGAACAAATCAGTAGAAGTTCTACAAAAGAAAATATAATGGGCATAAAGATAATATCTTGCATAACAAAATAAATAGAAAAAAAAATTACTCGTCTGTATCCTACCCAGAATACCAAGGAACCATATCCAGAAAATCAGGTTTCAATTGCTTCTTCGACTTCTCATGCTCTGACATTGTCTTAGGATGTGTAAGGGCCCACCTAAAAAAGTTTGTAGTTCAAATATAAGTGATTTGAATCTATTTGCAGAGAAAAAAGAGCTGAGATCATTTATTAACTTACACGAGGTGTGGATGTTGAGCCCACAAACTAAAAGGTCCCTACATCATGCACCATGATGTTCTAACCAGTTTTCTATTGTAGCAGAACTACTTTGACCAAAATTGACTCCCATCTGTTAGTTTAGGTTTTGACTTTTCCTTGGCTTATTGGTAGTAGATTGCACAACGAAGGGCAAACTGAGGCTAATATCTGATGCTTAAATTGTGATTTAATAAATTAGCACCTAAGTTTTTATAGACAGAGGTTCCATTACACACCAGGAAAAAGGTTCCAAACCAGTCTTCTCAGGCCTGCCTACCAGCAAGTAACAGCTCAAAATTTGCTAGATGGGACAAAGTTCTATTGTGCCAGATAAAATTTCAAACCCTTCATCCAAGGTCACTAGTTAGAACAAAAATATATAACTCCACCCAATAACCTGATGGCCTATCCAGAAGTCAACAAAGTTACTATTCTGTGAGTTATAAAAAGAAAAAGAAAAGATGGAGATACCCAGCTGATCGCTCAACAACATAATGAGCAACACAAAGGCCCACAAGTGTCGCCCACAGAGTGAAAACAGGAGATATTTCTTCAGACTGAGTTCCACAAGACCCACCAGTGCATGCCAACTGGATAAAAAAACAAAATAAAGGATTCAAGGGAAAAACAAACATGTTCACATCCTACAAGTTACTGGTATGTTAACCAAATTAGGTCTTTCTTGAGCTTATTTATAAGAAACAAGTATCAAAACCCACTGTGAGATTTGCAATACCTCTTTGTGTGGGTTTAAGACTTAAGCATAACATGCATGTGTTCATGTGGTGGGAAGGTGCATTTATGACTTCAGAGTTTTCTAGCATAAATGCAATTTCCTAACCACAAACTAAATACAAAAAAAAATAATAATAATGGTACACTTTACCTCTCCATAAAGGACCCACTTTGAATAAATGGGGTAGTCCGAGGCAGACCCCACAGGCGCAAACCAATAAGAACAGACTTGATCCTTGAATTCATGCATTCTAAGAAGTTTAGAAATCCAGGTGTTCCTTTCATTCCTTTTCCATAGAGAGAAGAACCAATGTGCAGTTCTTTGGTCAAGTGGTTTTTCTTTTACAATTGCCCGGTTGCCACAGTGACTGTAGAAGACACAGCATGCTATGCTTATCACCTAAAGAGCAAGGAAAAAAATTATAATAGGTGACTCCTTGAGTAATGTAACTACCACGATAACCATAGCAATTCAGGTTAATTAACACAGTTCAATGTCAATGTTAACAGCAATTGGTCTCAAGTTATCAATACCACTGAACTGTACACAAAATGAATCAAGGTGTGCGCCTGCAAACACAAACAAACAGACATGCAGGCAGAGAGAAGGAGATAGAGAGAGAGAGGTAGCAGACCAGCAGACCAGTATGGTAGCTCCCTCAGTTGGGCAACTAATCCCAGTTTAACCGGCCATGAAGGTAGAACTGTGCCTAAATATTAACTAGTCTGGCATCAACAAACTGTTGATTCGATTTCATTGCAGGATTGCATATAACATGCGTATGTATTACCATTTTTTACTTTATTCGATAGTAAAAACTTTCATGTTATGCATTGATAAAATGTTTTGCTTCAATTTTAGACGAATAAGCAACATTCCACCAGGATTTAAGTTCCTGTGTGGTGAGATCAATTGATGACTTTTAAGACTCTATGGACCAACATGAGAAATACAGAATACTTTAATGGAATTTTTGTTATAAATACAGTACCGTGCAATTTTGAATGATGGTAAGAATCTCAGGCCGCTTCTTATCAACCCGGGAAACAAGACCGAGGTACCAGAGGCCCAGATAAACCACATGAAACACTGCCAGGAAGAGAACTGAGGAAGTGAAAATGATGAGAAACAGAGAGACATTCATGCGCAAGTCCAGACCCATTGATTGTAAACTCGGTAAATGGTACAAGGCTGCTGTGAAAATCCATGCAATGTACCTAATTGTAAAGTGAGTAAGTAAATGAATAAATGAAGTAATAAAAATGTGTTTGCCCCTGTGTTATGGTGCCTTGCACCTGGTAGAAGGGGGCTGTGGTGTATACATTAATTTGTTGTGTGGCTATGCCTAGGTTCGTGTTTATGGGTTCTTTTTATCTATTTTTTTTTTCTCTTTGGTGTGTGGGTGCAGGTGATGTGCACAGCATGATTATCTATGGTTTTGATTCCAAATGAATCCCCAATACCTTACAAGCTATACATTACCAGTCAGTATGGATTGTACATATTGACATATTATACCGGTCAGGCCCGAACCCAATACCATACCAGGCCAATAATTATACAGCTTGATGGCTGCATCTTGCATGAACTTCTATTTCTTAGGTTTCTCATTATAATGCTACCTTAAAGTACCAGCCTAATGAAGTACAGAGGTAACGGTTAGTGGTGAACATTGAGTTTATTCTGTTCGGCTGTTATTGGGTAATACATCTTTATTAGGGTTTAATTGAAATCTAATATTAGATTTTGGCTAAATTTCAATTTTGCACCTGTAGTCTGTACTGAATAAGATGTACCAAACCCAACAAAAAGAGATTAAGAAAAATGAAATTCAAGGAGAGAAAAGTTACCAGCGGCTAAAATTCGAGTAGTTCGGTTTGATTGGCTGCCTCATAAAAGGTGAAGAGAAAAAATAGAAAAAACCAAACAAGCATATATACATTGACCACCATTTAAAATTCTTGTCCAACTTCTGAATAATAGTGTGCAAATTGTCAGAAGATATAAAGAAGAGCCACCCAAATATAACAGCAATTATGGCATGTTTGTTGTGCTCTAACTGGTACGGGTAGGGGTGGGTTAGGATGGTCCGTACTCGGTCCATATTTAATAAAGGCCCAATTGAGTGTGTATCGCTGTTCATCTGTTGTTGAAAACCTAAATATGAGCAAAAATAAAAGATTAGCAGGGAAAATGAACCTTAAACAGACTATAATGCCCTTTGCCTCCAAATTTTGAAGTTAGATAAGACCTGATAACCAGCAACATAGGAACTCTTTTCTTACTAATCAGATATATATACATATCTATCATTCTATGATTAAAAATAATAATTATTTACTTGATAAGCTCAATAGCTGAGTATAATGAGGGTTAATTATGTTGTTTGTGAAGTACTTACTTAAAATTAGGAGCTTCTACCATAGCAAGCAATAGTCCACAGTTGCCACCATGATTTGGAAGATCTATCGGCAGCGTAGGCTTCAATTATAGCGCGATTTCTCAAACCGACTAGCTGCGTTTTGGTTTTGCGAAAGAATGTTTTCTTGAATCGGAAGAGATTCTTCTTCCTTCCTTGTAGTTTGTTTGTGACTGAGTAATTCTTCAGATTTGATTTATCGAAGCCGCAATGCAAAGGGGATGTGATGGATAGATTGATGATCGGAGAAGAGAGAGAGAGAGATTCGGGGTAGCGTGAAAGTATATGTTTTGTTAACTAGGCATTAACGCCCAAGTTTTGTTTGATTCGGCACATTTATGGAGCGGAGCGTACAAAGTTCGGAATATTCCACATATTTTATCACATTTTATTTATCTAATAAATAACACCAGCTACTACGACACTAGTGTCATCTCAAATTAAATAACACCACATCATCTTAGACCATTAGATCTATTTTAATATTTATGTACAATATAGTGCTGGAATGACACTAGTGTCTTGCACGAATATTAAAGTAGATCTAATGGTCTAAGATGTGGTGTTATTTAGTTTGAAATGATACTAGTGTTATAGTAGCCGGACTCAATAATAAAGTACTCCCGATATTTTTATTAATACCCAAAAAAAAAATTATCAAATCTGCCCTCACCTCAAAATTATTTTTAAAAATGCTCTAACCGCCCCCCTTTGGACGGTCCAGATTCATAGCTGACCGCCCAGAGAGGGGGCGGTCCACTATTTTTTTTTTTTTTTAAGAGACAATATGAATATCGAGATGCTGAATTCTAACGCTAAAAATTCGAATTTCGTTTTAAATATTAGTTAGATTACTTCTTTTAAGCATATTTATACCAAAATACGCTACATTACTTGAAATTATGTTAAATTACGTTGAATTACACTAAATTACTTTAAATTACGCTAAATTACGCTAAATTATATTAAATTACGCTAAAATACGGTAAATTATGCTAAATTACATATGAATAGGGACGATATATTCACTGAAAAGGCGAAAAACGATGATGAAACTTCAAACGGTCATAAAACGGCGCTCGAGTGTCTGATTTCAGCAAATGACCACTTTTCGGAATGCTTGCGAAAATACGCATGCGTCAGTGATAACTATGTTATTTTCTGAAATTCAGAATCGCCAAAAAACTAAGAGAAGAGCCTCAAAACTTGAGTTGAAGTTTCCGATTAGGATTTTCATTTCTATTATTCCATCTAAATAGCTCAGTAAATTAGTTACATAATGAACTTGTAGAATACCAATTTTTACTATTTTTGGAATTTTTTTACTATTTTTTATGATTCATGAAAGATGGCACATAATCGATCTACTTTAGCGTAATTTTGCGTAGTTTAGCGTAATTTACCGTGTTTTAGCATAATTAGCGAAGTTATTGTTATTTAGCGTAATTTTAAAGTAATTTAGTGTAATTCAACGTAATTTAACATAATTTCAAGTAATTTAACGTATTTTAGTATAAATATGCTTAAAAGAAGTAATCGAACTAATATTTAAAACAAAATTCGAATTTTTAGCGTTAGAATTCAGCATCTCGATATTCATATTGTCTCTAAAAAAAAAACAGTGAACCGCCCCCTCTCTGGGCAGTCAGCTATGGATAGTGGACCGCTCCCGTTCTAGGCGGTCTGCTATGGATCTGGACCGCCCAGAAGGCGGGCAGTTAGGACATTTTTAAAAATAATTTTGAGGTGAAGGCAGATTAATAATTGTTTTTTTTTTGTATTAATAAAAATATCGAAAAGTACTCCTTTAGTAAACATAATATTTTATAGATATTTGCCTTAAAGTAAATGTAATAAATAAAGTCTCAAAGGGGGAATTTCATGTATACCCCTCAAAAACTTCAAAATTATGTATTTCCTCCTCTAAAGTTTAAAATTACGTATTTTCCCTCTAAACTTTAAATACTCACAAATTTACCTATTTTATTATCTTTTATATTAAAACTCATTCTAAATTTATAAAATACCCATTTTACTCTTTATTAAAAACATTTAAAGCCCATCTCACTCAAATTTGAATCTGAACGGTTCATCTACCGTCCGAACTGCTTTTAGATCTGTGCGTGCAAGATTGGCACAAATCTTGATGCGAACACACGCATATTGAAGTGACATGAAGCGCAAGATTGGATTGAAATTGCTTTAAGATCTGTGTGTGCTAGATCAGCACGAATATTGAAGCGGTACGCACAGATCTTAATGCGAACGGTAGAGGAAACCTTCAGATTCAAATTTGAGTCTGATGGGCCTTTATATGTTTTTAATAAAGGGTAAAATGGGTATTTTAAAATTTTAGAATGAGTTTTAATATAAAAGACAATAAAATGGGTAAATTTTCGAGTTTTTTAAGTTTAGAGGAGAAATACGTAATTTTAAAGTTTAGAGTGGAAAATACGTAATTTTGAAGTTTTGAGGGGTATACGTGAAATTCCCCCTACGTACACTGTTGTACCCAATTTGAGAAAAAAATTATAAATCATAATTAAAAAAATTAACATAAGAGGCTGATTTGACCTCTTTTTACAAAAACTATCAATACCGAATTAGTTCCGTTTTTTTATTAATAGAAAAAACAAAAAAAATATCAATAATGAGGAACAGTTTCGTCATATTTTGAAAAATAGAAAAAATGTTATTGTTTGTAACGTCCAGGGAACCGTAGCTGGACATTATAAACCATAACGTTCAATTAATCTGATCGCTAGTGATCTCTAATTAATAAAAAAACACTGTAGCTGGACATTATGATCTATAATGTAGCGTGGTTTTTTTTTTTCAAAAATTCGTAAACTGAAGCAAGCAAAAAAAAGAACAACTCTGTAGCTGAATGTTATGGACAATAACGTGCAGCTACAGTATTTTTTTGTTAATTAGAAATCATTAGCGATCAGATTAACTGGACGTTATAGACCATAATATTCAGCTACAGTGTCCTGAACGTTACAAATCATAATGTTTTTTCTATTTTTCAAAATCAAACAAAAATTCTCTTCACTGTTGATATTTTTTTATTTAAATTCTTATTAATAAAAATTTCGGGAATTAGTTCGGTACGTTCCAGGAGGTACTGACTCCAGGATTTGATACACTCTGTCACATTAGGTCAACAGCCACATCAAATTGAATTTTTTTATATAAATCATAAATAAAAAAATAAAAGAATTTTATATAACCAACTTGATGGGTTGGTGTTTTTAAAAAATTATAAGTACTGAATAGAAAAAAAATTAATAAAATTTTAGAAAACTAACTTGATTGGTTGGTTTTTTTTTACAAAAACCATAAGTACCGAATAAGCTATTCGGTACCAACCATTTAATTTTTTTCGTTACCGAATAGCCTATTCGGCACTGAATAATCATTTACGTTTTGTGTTATAGTTCATGCTGAAAAATTATGAAACTTATAGATGCCGAATAGGCTATTCGATACCAAAAAACGTAAATGATTGATACTGAATAGCATATTCGGTACTTGTGATTTTTGAAAGAAACCAACCAATCAAGTTGGTTTCCTAAAAATTCCATCAGATTATCATTTAATTATATACATTTAATTATTCAATTGTGATCATAGATCCACATTGTGGTTGGATATATAAGAACGCATATGGGATCGATCATAAACCATAATAGTTCCGAATTCTTATATACATAGAAATAGATTTAGGGTGTTTTAAGTTTACTAATTTTTTTGTGAACTTAATTTTAAAATTTATTGGATTGGCTACAAACGACGAATTCAAATCGTTGAAATCGATTTACCTTACAAGTGATGTGTTTACATGCGAAAATTTTAAATTTTAGAATTAATTTAATATAAAGTCAAACAGTTAAAACTAGAAAGTTTATAAATTAATTTTAATGCATTCATTTTTTGAACATTTTTATCACTTGACTCTATACAAAATTAATTTGAATTTGAAATTTATACATATAGACGCGTCACTCGTAAGGTAGATCAGTTTTAATAATTCGAATTCATCATTTGAAACCAATTCAATAAATTTTAGAGTTAATTTCACTAAGAAAATTGATGAGCTTAAACATCTAGTCTACTCTACAAAATCACAACACGTTTTCGCCGAACAATAACTTCAAAACACCTAGTTCAATATTCTACATTAAAATCACAACATGTTTTCGCTGAACAATAACTTGAAGTCAGAACAATTATAATTGAGCCAACCAACAACTCAAGTATGGGACAGTATCCGCGAGGGTATACCGACAGAAATGTGTTTTTTCTATTAACGACGGGAGTATCCGCGAGGATATACCGACAGTATTCCTCGCGGATACTGTCCGAGCGCTGTTGTCGCATATTCAGGGATCAGAACAAAAGAACAGAGAACTAGTACAAGAAGTGCTCACACAAAGGAAAGAATAGCTACAAAGCAGATCCAGGAGAAACTAAACATAATATCCAGAAAACCCAATTTTCTTGGCTGCCTTCTACCTTTTTTGCACCTCTTTTTATTTTCAAAACTTTTTTCTTTGCTCCTTTGGATCTCTTACCAGTTACCAGATTTCTTATCAGAAACCCTTTAAATGTAACTGATTTTGGTTAATGAAAATGAGGGCCTGATCCTTATTGTTTCTCAAAATAATATATAAAGTTTGTACTGACTAATTCGATATAATACATTACCAGTAGCTGCAATATCTAATTACAGACTACTATTCTGTTTCTCTTTATTCAATAAAATAGTTATTATTCACTTACAAACTATTCTGTTTCTTTTTATTCTGGCACACTTAAATATATAAACATTCTTCCAAACCAAATTTAAATCAATATATAATCACTGTACTTCTGAAATTACCACCTCTTTTATAACCAAACCTCCCTTCCACTTCCTTGCCCAAATCTCAAAGAGGCCAAAGGTAAGCTTGTCATCATCAGACGATGACGTCATGGCAAATTCCAGAGGTGAACCAGATGGTATGGTGAAGGTGGAGCTTTTTTGTTCCTCCTTTATTTTGCTCAAATCGGTGTTCTTCCATATGTAATTGCTATTCTTGCCAGGTTTTACCATGATATATACCGGGCTATTGTTCCAGCCAAATGCATCTGGTTTCAGTGTGACCTTGAACTCCAGCTTGTATCTGGTACCGGGTTTTAGATGTTTCATGCCTAGTGAACCATTCACTTCAAGCCAGCTCACTTGTACCAGCTCTGCGATGTTTCTGTTTAAATAAATCGATTCACATATTTCAAGATGAGACATAATTTTTACTGCAACTGTATTTATAATTAATGTCGAAGAAAAGAAATAAAGCACAGTGGCATTTGGTTATAACTTTTTTTGTGGCACAGAAGTATTTTGAACATATTGTTTTTCTCTTTTATTTATGCAGAGAACAGCATTTTCCATGTCCCTACTTATATTAAATGAACACTGATCAGTATTAATTTACAAATGATTAACAGGTTAAGGTTGAGTTTCTTAAATCTGAAGGGTTATTAATTCAATCTTTGACCATTTGGATGCACCTCTTTTCCTTGGGAGGATGAGGTTTGCCAAGCTATATATATATATCCACAGATTCCTGGAGAATATATACTTTTTCTCTAGAATAATTGGGATTGAGTTGTTACTTAATTTTGATTATATCAATATCATAGATGGTAAATATCTGTACTACTTATTTGTTATTTTATATATAAATTAATTGATATTGGAAACTGGTAGGATGGCTGTGAACGCCCCTGTAGATTGATACAGTATCAATACCAGTATTTGTACAAACAATAAATAGTTCTACTATTTTATGGCTAGGAAGAGAAAATCAAGAAAACCTATATAAATTAAGGAAAAAGAAATTAAGGCAGAGAGAATTAAGGCTTACTTTTCTGTATCGATGTGCCAGTAACGGCTATCTTTTCCCCAGATTATGTCAAGTGCAAGGGGTTTTATGACCACGGTACCTTCTTTCTCCTAGAGATCATAGAGAGAGATATCAGATATATATATATGTTACCACTTGATGAGGTTACCTTATTATGAAGGCAGAATGTTCAAATTATGAAATCAAATAGGTTTATGCCAAAAGCTATCATAATAAAAAAAAAACAAAAACAAGAAGAAGAAAAATAAGAAAAAAGAGATGCATGGTTCTGCAACAAGAATCAGGTGGAAATCAATCACATGTGTAGTTAAATTTATTCTTATTTGGAAATTGCCAAAATCAATTCTCCTTAATTAAAATCACAAATTCTTAATCAATTATGTATATATGGATTGAATAAGTTTCAGAAAATTGGTGAAAAAAAAAGCAAGATTTATTGTAGAATTTACATGGACATATTGTTCCGCATGCGGTTGGGTGGAACCCTTGTAATGAGGACTAGGACTACTCATTGCTCCAAAAGCTGAAACAAGTTCTTTGTAGGTGTGTGTGTGTGTGTGTGAGAGGGAGAGAGAGAGAGAGAGAGAGATGCGATGGAATTACTTTGGAGGGGTGTAATTAAGAGAATGGATGCCTTTCTTATAAAGATGGTGAGGAATATTGAACCATACAATATATATATATATATATGGTCCAGGGAATAATATACATGTAGCTATTATGAAGCCATGAACCATACATATATACAAGATGCTCATGACCTTTCGGCATGTCGATAGTAGCTACTGCCTTGTACATGACCATCCTTAATTTATGGGTTGTATATATAATTGGATCCGTATCCATTTAGGATTTGCCCAACGCCCAAACTTACCAGTATGAGGATAATATTAAACTATTCAATCATAGCCGTTAGCGGATAGGACACCCAACATGCTTAATAATGAAATGGAGATAATATAAGATATTAGAATGATGTCAGCTGGATTTAGATGCTATAGATGAATTCTTAAGAAAAATCGGCTCCAAAAATTGAAGCCGAATATATTTTTCGGATTCTTTAAAGACAGGTAACATAAAGCAACACAAAAAAAAATTGAAATTTTTTTTAAGGAAATAAAAGAATGAAATTAGTAGAAAGAAAATTTAAAAAATGGAAAGACAGTCATGATTTATGGCGTTCACCAAAAAGACTATAGAATAAGAAATTTGCAGCGTTAAAAAAAAGGAACATGAACGTCATAGAATAGGGTGTCTATTGGAAAAAAAAAAAAGGGGTCTAGACACCATAGATTTTGGAGTCCAATCACTATTGGTTCAGATCTAGGTTGCGCTGATTTTCTTTTTCTTGAGGTGAAATTTCAAGAGTATAATCAGTGCGTCATCGATGTTTTTGCAATAAAATGTCGATGTATGTCTTTATTTATTTATTTTTGTTTGCCGGTGGAGATTCTTTTAAATGGCGTTTTGCTTTTCTTTTTTTTCGATTCTTCCCTAGACACCATATTCTATGGCGACCAGGCCTATTTTTTTTTTTTTTTTTTGGACTCCCTATTCCATGACATCCCTGGTGGACGCCATAAACCATGACCCACTAGTGGAGAATGTACAACTTGTATCGCCCTATCAGGATCGGTTAATGCTTAAAAATGATACTGATACAAATAGAAACGGTTGTTAATAAGGAGCCGACCTTGAAAACACACATCAGGAACAGTTGTTAATAACAAGCCGTTCCTGATAGTATCAGGAACTATCAGGAACGACTCTTTATTAACAACCGTTCCTGATAGACACACATCAGAAACAGCTGTTAATAAATAGTCGTTCCTGTTTATTCTTAAATTTTCTTCCTATCGGTCCCCTTTTTATTTTGATTTTTCTAATTTCCTATCAATAAAAATTTCATAAAAAATCTTCTCTCCCTTGGTCCCTTCCTTTCTTTATGTGCTTTTGAAAAAAAGAGCAAGTCCCCAAGAGCTTTTCAAAAGCACGAAGAAAGGGAGGTAGAAGAATTTTTTTATGGATTTATCTTTAACCTCTAAATTCAACAATAATCATTCTAATATCGAATATTAATTTATATTAAGGGGGAATCGGTTATATACCCATCAAAAGTTTAGAATTTGGATATTTGCCAATATTGTATTCAAATTTACCTCAAATTTCTAATACAATATGGGCAAATATCCAAATTCTAAACTTTTGATGGGTATATAACCGATTCTCTCTTATATTAATTTCTACAAATAAAAAATTCTCCTCCACTAGCTAGTTCTTCTCTCCCTCCTCCCTTCTAATTATGAATTTATGACTATATATAGCTATTATATATTGTAATTTGTAAAAGGAACTTATTTCACATACATATTTTTTATTTTATTTTGAAAACTTGGTAGTGACTAACAAGACAATTTTTTTCCACATACATATTTTTACATATTTACAAAGATTTATTAAAGAGACGTTTAATTTTAAGGAACATTTTATCAATGATAGGCAACTTTTGCATGAAAAACTCAAGGAAAATGTAACAAGCTCGACACTTGTGTCGCCAATCTCTAATTAAATATGTTAGGTCGAGTTCAAATCTGCTGCTATTCTTTTGAAAAAAAAAAAGCATTTTTCTCATCCAACCGTTAATTTCGTGAAGATACGCGCATGAAAAAAATTGAACAGTTGGCTTGTTTTAAGGAAAATGTAACAAGCTCGATACTTGTGTCGCCAACCTCTGATTAAATATGTTAGGCCGAGTTCAAATCTGCTGCTATTTTTTTGGAAAAAAAAAAACATTTTTCTCATCTAACTGTTAATTTCGTGAAGATACGTGCATGAAAAAAATTGAACAGTTGGCTTGTTTTTCTAAAAAGATAACAGCATATTCGAACTCATGTTAGGCCTATCAGTAATGTGTTTCAAATTTATATATGCTAGCAAGTAGCAATTCCTAAAATGTTCTTAATTACATTAAATTTGAATTAATAGCAACCACGTTTAATTATTGCCTATTGCAATAGGCAATTTGATAATGTGGGAGCAACATCAAAATCGGAACCGAATCATCCATCAAATACATTCACAATTTGCTTCTTGGTGTGGGCTCGGAAGCCGTGCATATAGCATCTTCAATTCATAATTATTATTCGCTTCAGTTGTCAATTTGTCATAGGAAAAGGAAAGGAAACAAGGAAAAAAAACTGAGCAATCGCTGATTTTTTTATTCATGGGAAATAAAAAAAAATTAAAATGGAGAATCAGTCTTTGATTTAATAGTAAAAGCAATGCTCTCTGTATGGAAGGTCACAGGTTCAAAACTCCAAATAAATAAGAGCAGAACTAGGGTGTGATGCGCTCACACCGTGAGCGCACCTCCTATAGAGCGCATTTTCAAAGTTCAAATAGTCGATTCGAACCTTCCAACGTGTTCTTCATATTAAAATGTGCTTGGAAACCAAATTTTACATTTTTTGGAAATTTTTTACTATTTTTTAAAAATCATTTGTTTTTCAAATTTCAAATTATTGTTTAGTTTAATCAATGATTTTTAAAAAATAGTAAAAAATTTCCAAAAAAATGTAAAATTTGGTTTCCAAGCACATTTTAATATGAAGAACACGTTGGAAGGTTCGAATCGACTATTTGAACTTTGAAAATGCGCTCTATAGGAGGTGCGCTCATGGTGTGAGCGCATCACACCCTAGTTCTGCTCAATAAATAATTATTTATGAATATTAAATAGTTAGATGGTTTGACCTCCAACTTTTACTCAAAAAACAAAAAACAGGATAAGACCGGAAAAAAAAATAAAAAAACAGACAAAAGGCCAATGACGTTATAATTTACGGCGGAGTAATCATGGCAATTCTTGTTGAAGACAATTAATAATTGATTTTTAAAATTACAAAAAAATATTGAACAATTTTTTTATTATAGAATAACAATATATATATACTAATACCGTGCCCGTGCGTTACAACGGGGACATATATATCTCTCTCATCCTGCTTGTTGCTCTGGAAGTAACTCATGATGTATTACCTCCCGGTCTAGATGACAAGTCATGGTCAGAAAAATATCTAAATGCCCAAACCATGTAACCAGTGCCATGGCATCCATGAACCTATGCTTTATGTCTCTAGAGCCACCTATGAATGATGACGACAACACTATTTTTTGACCAATCATGTGCGGTCGACCTTCACCGACATTTACACTATCAACGATACCTTGAAGTATTATTTTATGCTTTTTACCTAATCTTTAAAATGAAATCTAATCAAAATGTTTCTATTTCTATGTAGATGTCTACAACAAATTGTTGTAGCAACCTACCACCCAACAAAAGAAAATTTGTATCACTTTGTATCTGGAGTTTGTAGCAGTAATATTCTCTTGCTGAAACGGTATTTCTGCTTCTATGTCTAGAACCATCTGCATTCATGGAAAGAAAATTAAAAAATAACTAATATGACAAATAAATTTGAAATTTGAAATTGCATGAATGATAAATCAAAAGTATAATCTAATGGATAATTCAACTTGTTCAGCTTCATCATCGTAATCCATGCATTCCTTTGTAATAGAATCCATAGTGACAAATCAAAAGTTCGGGTTCGGTTCGGCGAGGTCAAAAATTCATGATTCGGTACAATAAGGAAGCAAAAAAAAAAATCCCAGAAAAAACGTTAAAAAAAAAAATTCAAAGTTTTTTTTTGCCTTTTTTTCGTATTTTTATCGCGAATAATTCGTAACTCGCGTTTTATTCGCGAATAAAACGTATAATATGTTTTTCTGCATTTTATACGGAGTTCGGTTCGGTTATGTCGAAAAAATAAATTATATGCGAACTATACGCGTATAATTCGTGATTTATGTCACTATGATAGAATCCATAGATACACCCGCTTTAGGAAATTTGAGGTGCCAACCAACTTTACCATTTGAGAAAAATAATGGATAAGCTAATGGATCATAGCATCAAAAAAAAAAATGTTGTTAAGTATAAACAATTGTAATCGGTGAGATATTAAAACTGTACCTTCAAATCGAGCAGTGAAGATGGGTTCAACAGTTCCTTGACGCCCATCCAAGATATTGATTTCATCTATTTTTTAATATGAGTCTTTCCTCAACAAGCATGTCTTTCTCTCAAGAAATTTACAAAGACTACATGTGGTATTTCCTATATGATCGTAGAAGGCCATTATATGCTCGCAAATTTGTATCTCTATACATGATAAGTTTAAATTAGATTTATAACGATAGGTACAAATTTTATCAAAATGAAATGACCACAGCAGAAATATCAAATTTTGCTATTGAAATGAAAGAACATTCTGTCAAATAAAACTATAAGATATCAAACCTAAAGATCTGTATTAACCAACTAAAGGATTAAGGGCTTCATAATACCTGCCATAATCAAAGAGTTCAATTTTTGAGCAAAAATCAATTATATATACCTCAATATGAGCCTTTCCCATGAATGGTAGCCGGTAGAGTGGGAAAAATGGCACGGCGGAGCCGGCTTCATCACGAAACGGCACAGAACGGCACGGCACGTGTGTCAGTTACGTGTCGTGACTCGTGTGTCTCGTGCTGTGACCATTCGCGTGCTGTGTTCATCTTTTGAAACTTTGGCACGACACGTGAAAGATTTAGTCACGGCACGACACGTAGTCACGCGAGTCACGTGTAATTAGGACCATTAGATATTGATTTAATGGTGAATCTTGAATAAACTAATCTAAATTATGATTAAATAGTCACACGAGTCACGTATGGTCACGGCACGTTTAAGCACCGCGTGACTCACGTGGCGTGACCATTCGCGTGCCGTAACCATCCCTTGACATTTTGGTCACGACACGGCACATGAAAAATTAACTTGGTCACGATGCGGCACGGCACGTTTTTTCCACTCTAGTTGCCGGCATCCAAGAGATTTTCAGTTAAGTTTCTTTGAATCTCCATTCGACCGGTCAAGAAAACCACTTGAAACCCTAATCCTAGAAGTTCATTAAACAGTTTTATACTTGATGGTAAAGCTGGTGCCTTGGCTCGACACCCACACATCAAAGAAAGTCTCATTGAATAATTCAGACTTGGCTCTAGGTCGAACTCGTAGCTGCTCCAAGTTGTAAAACGGCGGCCACCACCCCTCTTTATAAACCCTCTCTAAAACCCTAGCGATCGTTGTCGCTGCCTCTCAAATTTCTAGGGTTTCTTCTTCTACTGTTATTGCGTTTCTTGGTGACATTTTTAATTTTGTTTTCTCTTCCTTCTTCCCGTCCTGCTGATTTGTGCTTCTATGATTTTCAATTGATTTCCATTGTGATATGTATAGATCTGTATAGAAACAAAATTGATAATATATTTTATATTTCTCATAACAATATCTATGGAAACAAAGAAGAGAAATAAGGAATTGAAGAAAAAAGTGATTTCTATTGTGATCCGCTGTATAGAAACAGAAGGTGGAGTCGGTTCAATTGAAGAGGGAGAAATAAAAAAATAAGAAAATAAAAAATTATATCGCTAAATTTCAGATTCTGTTTAATTTTAATTGTAATGAATCATGTGGCGGTACATGTGGCGAGTATGTTTTTAGTTAAATTTAGACTTCTACACATTATTCAGACGCATTTAATCAAAATAAGACAAATTATGTAATTGGAGGGCTAAAATTAAATCCAAAATTTCATCCTTCAACCGTAACTGTTGGCGGATCGGACACCCAACGTGCTTAATAATGAAATGGAGATATATATAATATATATATAAGTATTTTGTAAATCTTAGGTGATACGAATTATGTATTTTAAAAATTAATTATTTTCAACACGAATTGCCATGATTACTCCGCCATAAAAGATCCTAACAAATACTTTGCATCTCTTTCTCTTTTATGTCAAAATAAGTTTTTTTTTTGTCTAAATCAAGATTTGAAACCGGAACCTTTGGTATGTGGGACGGAGGTCACTGAGGGTCCGGATCTCCTAAAGTAATCCAACTTTTGGGTTTTCGATCGGGACCGTCCGATTTGATTTTGTCGCTCGAGATCGTTTAGGAATTCGAATCCGTCGTCGGAATGTGTGCGCTCCACTTTGGAATGGATGGTCTCAGATCTGAATCAGACACTTCCGATTTAAAACCCAAAAATTGAGAGATCCGAATTCATAACTAACTACACCACTCAACTTTTGTTATTTTGTTGGCATGTTTATACTACAAGAACATTATTTAAATTGTCTGAACTGCTATAATTTATGGCGGTCATGAAAAGAATAGAACCGCGAGAAATTCTAACGGTTTGAACATTTTTAAAAATTAATAAAAATAGTGGATATTTTGTAATTTTTTATTTAATGGAGGATGATATAAAAATGAGGAGGGACCAAGTTACAACAAAGTTACAACAACCATTTTTTTCATTTTCAAAGTCCAAATCGTTGATCCAAACTGTTCAACATGATTATCTAAATAAAATGTGCTTGCAGATCAAATTTTACATTTTTTTGAATTTTTTTACTATTTATTAAGATGGGTACAAAATTCAATGGTCTGAATATGACTATTTTTTGTAAAATACTTAATAAATAGTAAAAAAAATTCAAAAAAAATGTAAAATTTGATCTGCAAGTACATTTTATTGTGGAGATCATGTTAAATAGTTTGGATCGACGATTTGGACTTTAAAAATGAAACAAATAGTTGTTGTAACTTGATCCCTCCTCTATAAAAATTTGGGTCTAATAACGTGAAAGCATATTTAAACTTGATTTTCTTTGAGCGTGAGAACAAGTACGGATTGGAATAATTAAGTCCCTGTATAAATAGAAATTAGCAAATTTGTCCTTTTTATTTTATAATTTTCTAATTTGATGGGAGGATTGAGAGAGTTTTAGTATGTCGTATATCCAATAATCAAATCTTTACATAAATCAAACAAGCTCATCAGACAGTTGTTTTAGTTGATTATTATTCATTTCAGTCTATCAATAATATGAATATTATTTATTTTTTTAGGAGGGTTCAAATGCCTTCATTTTTCATGCCTCCATTTTTAAAAACTTTAATAACTCAAAATTTAAAACTTAAAAGTCAAAATAAAACTGTTGGATATGATCTACATCATTTTATCTATATATGTGTAAAAAATTATGACATTTTAATTTTATTTTGGTTGTCATCAAGAACTTATAAAAAGCGTACTAATGTGGATAATTTCTAGACGTTGATTTTTCAACTTATTGATTCACATAAAAACAAAATCGAAATGTGATAATTTTTTATGAGCACATAGATAAAATGATGTAGATCATATCCAACAGTTTTATTTTGACTTTTAAGTTTTAAATGTTGAGTTATTAAAGTTTTTAAAAATAGAGGCATGGTGGAGGCACAAAAAATGGAGGCATTTGAACCCTCCTCTTACTTTTTTTACATATTAAAAGTTCACACTCTATATATTAATGTTCAAAATAATTTTTATCATCTTACTCACTTTTAATTGAACATAAAATTAACAATATAATTATTTCATTATTTTATACAGTTACCCAATATTATATTAATGATCCAAGTCTTTTTCAGGAGAGAAGAATGTGAGACAGAGACAAATGTTTGACTGATTACATGCCACATCAGAGCAATTAAATTATTATAACAAAGCAATAAATAAAAGAATCAATTTGAACTAAATACATGAAATGGAATTTTTTTTATAAGCCATAATTAAAAAAAAATTTACAAAACCAACATGATTACTTTTTTTTTACAAAAATCATAAGAACCGAAATGTCATTTCGGTCCGTTATTTTTTTTATTCCGGACAGAAAACTTGTGAAACCAGTACCACATAAAATCCAAAAAGGGGATCGGACCGAAATAAAAAAAAAATAACGGATCAAAATAACATTTCGGTTCTTATAGTTTTTGTAAAAAAAAAATAATCATGTTGGTTTCGTAAAAAAAAAATTAATTATGATTTATAAAAAAAATTCCATGAAATGGCTTCAATAAATAAAAAAATCAGGAGCCCTGATAAATAAATTATCTTTTTTAGAAAATTCTGACAGAGGATGTCAGTGTTAAATAAAGAAATAAATTATGTATATATATACCAAGTCAAGTCAGAAGTCGTCCCTCTTCCCAACCCTAAAATTAATTGTTTTTATTCTTTTTCTCAAATAATTTCCCTTCGTGTATTCTATTCGCCTCTGGAGGCGAGACCGAGAGAGAGAGAGAGCACACAAATGGAGGTCGAAGTGAGATTGGTGGCTGGGGTAGAGAGCTGCTTCGTGTCGCTTCCTCTGTTTCTCATCCAGACACTACAGAGAGGTCTTGAGAGAGAGAACGGAGGCTTTGACTTGCCTCCGATTCTTGGTTTGGAGCTCAGTTGTATAGATGGCCACAAGTGGTTTCTCGCATGGTCTGGTTCTTCCTCCGGATCAAGTTTCATCGAGGTAATATTCTCAGTTTGGTTGTATTCACTCGTTTTAGTGAGAACGATAATTTGGTGAATTTGTATGAATGCAATGCGTCCTTCTACAAAGAATCTGACTGCTTGTTGGTTTCCCTTGGATAGGTGAGGAGCACTGTTAAGCCTTGTTGGCCCTGAATTGCAACCCACCCTCAATTAAATCCAAGTGTGCCTCAATTTTTCCTAATATGAACAATTCTACCTAAAAGAAGAGTTACATTTGCGCCAATTGCTTCAATTAACAACCGCACAGTGCCCTAATTGGGAAATTTAACATAAAGGCAGCAAGTTGAAGGAAAAAAAGAAACAAACTAGTACCAGTATACCAAAATCCGGCATTTTGATCATTTTTGAGATGTCAGAGAGGCATGTGCAGCAGACCTTTTCTTTTATTTTTCTTTGGGAGTGTGGGTGGGGGTGGGGCTTTGAGCTACATAACCAGCTCATAAAATCTTACATGATCTTTCATGTGTTTAAAAAAATTTGAAGTATAAAAGTTAGAGCATATAATAATGAGAGTTGTTCTGCAGGTACCCCAAAAGCTGGCAGGGTGCATCTCATTGCCAGACAAAACCAAAGCAAGATTGAAAGCAATTCCAGAACTGTCCAAAGCCATTACAGTTAATATAGAACCAGCAACTGAAGAAGATTGGGAGATTTTGGAGAGCCGGCCTGAATCTGCTGAAGAGGTTATGTTGACCCAGGTTAGTCTTTTATACATTCAAATGATTATTGGTATCTCAGGTTTTGCATAATCTAAATAACTCCAAGCAGTTCTTTAGTGTGTGTGTGTCTGCGGGGTATGGGAGGTTGCGTCATTTATTGTTTAGTGGTTTTTAGCAGCTTAGCAGTAGTTTAGTGATGATAAAGCAGTCAATAAATCATGATAGTATTTCTTTATAATTTTTTTCATGCAGCTTTAAAAAAAAACAAGAAGATTTTTTCATGCTTAATTAATTTGAAATTGTTAATAACTCCTTGTATATATAAATGATTGACAAAATACCATTTTCTACTACATTTCCATTATCCATACTGCATGGAGTAAATCTCCTCGTGTAGTTAATTAGAATTTCTCAATTTTTATTTGACTTCATGCCTTGTTGATTTAAATTTTTTGAAATAAACAGACTACATGATATATTGACATATATGCTCTTCAAATAAGCACATTAATATGAGGATCTAGTGCTAAATCCCACATGTTATTTACTCTTTATTAAAATTATGTTAGCTTCTACAATTGAGCCCACTTTAACAAAAACCTTTAATCTATTTAAAATTATCCGGCCTCAATAGAGCAGTGTAGCCTCCGTAAAGCTCTAATTATGATTTGTGCCTTAATCCAACCCAAGTTGTCCCAGAAAACCTAAATGTCGTGCGAGTGCTATAATGCTTGTTTCATATCAGCATGTTACTCGACTATAAACATTCACTGATTTTGGCTTGTATTAATGACTTCCAGTTGATAGGGACTATGCCGATAATATGTTACTCATGTATACTCCAACAAATATGTTATTTGTACTTTTATTGAACAATTAGTTGAATTGACATACATGTTTGGCTCTCAATAGGTTGGTGTTGTTCATGAGGGGATGAAATTCCCCTTGTGGTTGTATGAGCATGTCGTGGTTGAATTTCTCGTCATCTCTTGTTCTCCAAACAAGTCTTTGGGTAAGAGAAAAGGTGTACTAAATTAATTTATTTTTCCTTGCACCAGAATAATCTGTGTCACCATCTGTTTTACAACTTTTTTTTCTAATAGCATGTGGTGTTATCAGTATGGTACGGGCTAAAATACCAGGTGTACCACAAGATTAGGGCTAGTCAAGCTTGTTTGTGCAATTTACTTTGGTTTTTATCTGGAAATAGCGTGGTACAACTTCTTGTGTCCCTTTATTGTTGATAGAACTAACTTGTATATCTCCTTTCTTAGTTCAACTTGTACCAGGTACAGAAATTGTGGTTGCACCAAAGACACGCTTCAAGCCCCCACCAAAACCTAATCCTCAAATCGAACAAACCAAGTCAAAAGCACTTCTTCGTGTACAAGCTGGGGATAATAAACATGTCCACCAATTCAATTACAGAGGCATTGAACTTGGAGTAGCTCTCACTAGCTGTGTCTTCATCCACCCTCAAACGGCATTGAATATAGGGTTTGGTAATCTTGAGTTTGGTATAGTGTCAGCAAAGGTGGTACTGAAGGAAGGTAGCAAGAATGGGAAAGGAGAGATCAGTGTCGCAAAAAAGGGTTTGAATTCTAGAGAAAGAAATAGACATATTGTTGTGCGAGTGATTTATTCAAATTCAGTTGCGAAGGGGCATTTAATGCTTCCACAACCTACAAGGCATTTCATTCGAGCTGATGTCCATGAATGTGAGTTTGAAATACTTTCCTACTGTCATAATTACTTTCATTTGTTCTTTTATTTGTTATTTTGTCATCATCATTCATTGTGTGTATTCTATGTTTGGATCATTATCGTCAATAACAAGTTAAAAGAATTAAATTTTCTGAAGGCTAAGTACTGATGCTGGTGCATGTATCACTTTGCTTTATCTCTCTTTCTTTTGTATTTGATGTTTGTTTATGTAAGTTTTCTAATGTCTTTATTCTCTTTGTTCATTTTTTTATGTTAGTACCTTATTCTCTTTGTTCATCATGTATTTGATTTTCTATTTGAGAACTTCATCAAACCGAAATCTGGCTGCTAGCTATGGGACCATACTTGTTTTAGTATATACTTTGTAAAATAATTGTATAAAAAGTTGAATTAGATCTTTATTTTTCTTAAATTTACAGGGGTTTACATGAAGAAATACATCTTCAGTTCCAAGAAAGGTTCTCCTGTACTTACTATCTCGCCTCTCCGTTTTAAAATCGCAACAAAAAACAAGCATGAAGAAAATACTGATTTTGACCTTCATGATCAAGAAAATAAGAACACATACCCAAGTAACAGTAATATCCCTCTAAACCTCATCGAAGACTTAATCGCTTCTCTTTCTAAAGAAGAAGGCCTTATAAAGAAAGATAAGGAGTTTCTAATCAAGTCATGGCTTACTGGCCAAGTAAAAGCCATTACCTCACAAAATGATGAAATAGATGCTCAAACTTTTGTTTTTGCAAATGAATCCTTGCTTCATTTTGAGGTACTAGATCACAAGTTCGGAAATAGAAAACTGGAGCTGATGTACCTTCTGGCTGTTCAATTTGAGGGATCAAATGGTGGGAGTTTGAATGAGAATTTTGAAATTGGGTTCGAAACTGATGTGGCAAGTTTGGAGTTCGAGCCTGGCCTTGGGAAGTTGGAGTTGGGAGACCCAGTTTCCCTGGAGACATTTGTTGAGAGCAAACTGAGTGGAGGTTTCGAGTTGGATGTGTCTTCTCTGAGCTGGATGGAGATGACTATTTCAGATGTTAGCAAAAGTAACTCTCTCTCTCTCTACCCTCCCCTCCCCCCTTCTTCATAAATGTTTGTTTGCCATATGATATGTGCCTTTTGGTTTAATTTTACTAGTAGAAGAGGAGTAGAGTGATGAACATCCTTCCCATATGGTTGGTTAGAGTCTTTTTAAGAGGATTGAAATATAATAGAAGGAAAGAAGCAAATTCCTTCCCACAACCAGTTTTCTCTCTCTACAAAACTGGTGATATTTGCTCAGAAAAGAACTCGATACTATTTATTTCTCATTTACACTTGCAGCAAATAAAGTTCAGAGTTAATCATATCATATAACCAACCATACTTAATCATATCATATAAGTAATATTTGTTTCCCATTTACATTTGAAGCAAAGAAAGACCAGAAAGATGCATTGCTTCCTCTCTTTTACCCAACCAAAGTTAATTAAATAATTTATTTTGACTCTCGTCATGCCTACCCTAGAAAAGAATTCTACACCAGCAAGGTCTTGTGCCTATATGGATGTTATGGTAATACACATGTACTAACTGATTAAGTGCAAGAGATGTGCAAATTCTGATGAAAGTTTGCCATATTAAGAACTAATTCATGTGGAACAAACTTATTTTTTGTATAAAGAATGGGGAAAAGAAATAAACTATACACCTACCTAGATCTACAGTCTAAACAAGATTCAGTAGATTTAATTTCTTGGTAGTAGAGCCTCTTTCGAATCTATGAATAAGAGGCGATAAGTTTAAAAGAGATGGTTTGTTAATTTGCATGCCTATTGTCTTTAAGTTCAACTTTTGGAATGTGGAAAGCATCCATCACTCTGATTTTCTGGAGGAATGTGATCATGCTATAAGCATCAATCACTCCTGTTTTTTTAATCAGTTGTAGTTTTCTGTTCCAGGGGTATTTGTGCTGCTGTCGCCGTTTTGTCGCAAGTTGTTGAGCAAACTGAACTCTTCATTGCCGGGGCATGTTCTTATACATGGGCCTCCAGTAGGTGGTTGTTTCATTTATTTAAATTTTGTGTCTTTATCCTCTACCTCACCATTGTAATGTTTTTTTCTTACAATTTCTTTCTGTATTCTTTATTGTATATATGTTACTATCATCTGCCTATTACGATTTTCATGTGTATTATTTTCAGGGCTCTGGAAAAACAACATTGTGTAAGGCTGTTGCAAAGCGTATGCAAGAGCACGGACAAACCTTGGCCCACATGTAAGTAACAGATGACATATATCTTTCTTTGTTTTATTTGATCTTTGATTAATCACTTAGTTTTCTCCATTACCTAATAAATGAGATAGCATTTGGTATACCTGTAAACCCTAGAAGTTGAAAATGTTTGTGAAGTGCACCTCAAAAAAAAAAATTATTTGGGCCTTTTGAGCATACTTTGGATTTTTGGAGACATTTGAAATATTTCCTTAACTACTCCATTAAGTATTCCAAGATGATGCTAAAAGAATAATACATACCCACAGATAACACATAATATCAGACCAATTAAACATACACAGGCATGCACATGCACAAAAAGAACCCGTACATATGATGCGTATTCTATTTGCAGAGTCCACATAAACTGTTCAAAACTAGCAGTCGAGAAGGGCACAAAAATCAGACAATCGATTTCAGATTACCTATCTGATGCTTTGGTCCATGCACCATCTGTTGTAATTTTTGACGATTTAGATAACATCATCTCAAACCCATCTGATTCAGCTGAGGGAAGATCTCAACCATCCAATTCATTCACAAAATATCTTACCGAACTGATTGATGAGTATAAGGTGAGTATAATTTGGATGGGTTGTTATGATATCATTACTGGTTTGATTAATATCTGGTTCATTTGGGGAGCCTTATTTTGGGTTTATTTACCATAATTGAAAATAAATTTCTTAGGCAAATTTCTCAAATGGGGAGGAATTCAATTGGGTTCATTTGAGGCTTAACTGCACAAATTATGATTCAGTAGACAAGAGCACAATTGAGAATGGTTTGTAGAGGCTATATTGTTATAAATTAGAAGTAATTTTTGACATGAATGAATCAGCTGGTCACTCTCTACAAACACTAGCTGCTGTTATTACTAAGCTTCACATTTGTTTCTTTTCTTTTACTACCATTCATAATTAGTTGCAATTATTTTATCACTTTGCAGTAGTTTACTTTCTTTCTGTTATCATTTTTTTTTTTTTTTATTATATTTTTGCATATTGAAGGAAAAGAGCGAGAGCTTGTGTGGATATGGTTCTCTTGCATTTTTGGCTACATCACAATCTCTTGGGAATCTACCTCAAGCCTTGACTGCTTCAGGTAACCTAACTCCCAGCTGCCGATACAAAAATGAAATAAATTTGAAGGTCACTGCAAAGGCATGCCTTTTATTCGTGATGCCTGGTAATAGTGATTACTTAATATATGTTTTTTTCCTGTAGGGAGATTTGACTTCCATGTGCAATTTTCTGCCCCGGCTGTCCCAGAAAGGCTTGGTATTTTGAGGCATGAGGTGCAGAAGCGCAGTTTACGTTGTTCCAATGAGGTTCTTTCTGAGACAGCTTCCAAATGTGACGGTTACGATGCTTATGACCTGGTAATCATTTGCCTTTTTTCTTTGATAATTTTCAGTTAAATGACTACAAATCCCCTAGTTCATCATTTTTCTCTATATAATTAGTAAGAATGAATCATACTCTGGGCAACTTTTTTTTCTTGGTAAAATAGGAGCTGGGTATAGTGGGAGATTAACCATATTTTATAGGGTTATATTAATTGTTCTCGATCTTCAGGGGTATGATTGATATAGCATGGTTTGTCAGGAGCTATACAATATGTTCTCTTTCCTCTGCCTTTTTTTGGTTTTGTTATATTATAAGAAAACTAGTTGTGGAAAGATGACCAACATCCCAACGGCACTCTCTTTATTCCTAGAGTGTGAAAAGAACGAAATAAAGAGTGAAGGGACAAGTAGTATATTGAGGGTGTTTCTCCTGTTCTAGGGATGACATGACAATTTTGAGGTTTTTCATGGCTGAATTCTCCTTTAAATTATTTTATAACAGGAAATATTGGTGGATAGAGCTGTGCATGCTGCATCGGCTCGCTTTTTGTCATCTCCGCGGCATGGTCATTATAGAGAGAATGAAAGCCCAAGTTTAGTAAAGGAGGATTTCTCAAAAGCAATGAATGGTTTCCTACCAGTTGCCATGCGTGGTATTTCAAAAGCTTCGTCAGATGGTAAAAATGCTGGTTGGGATGATGTGGGGGGGCTTACTGAGAGCCGAAATGCCATTCAAGAGGTGAATTTTATTATTTTCTAAATTATAGTGTGATGAATTTTTTTTTCTCTGAAATAGTGCCTGTGTTGTATGTTTGTTCAATTGCAATTTGTTGCAAAAAGCATCTGTAGAACATACTATTTGAATGCAACACCAAAATTTCAGTCAATAAATGTTTGCTTGGTGTGGTACAGCATTTTACCACAATTTAATTATAGTGTTATTTGGCTATACATCGTCCTCATTTCTTTTGATTTATTTATTTATTCCTTGTAAGCAGACTATTGAAATGCCATCCAAGTTTCCCGAGATATTTTCGCAATCGCCCCTTAGACTTCGCTCAAACATTTTGTTATATGGGCCCCCAGGTTGTGGGAAAACACACATTGTTGGGGCTGCTGCAGCAGCTTCAAATCTTAGATTTATTTCTGTCAAGGGCCCTGAGCTACTAAATAAGTACATTGGCGCATCTGAGCAAGCGGTATGTTTCTTTTACTGAGCTGAATCAAACTTGATGAAGGCAAATGGAGATATATGTTGGAACCCAAGTTGATATGACTACTTAGGAGTTAATACCAAATATATTGGAAGATTGGCCAAATTGGGTTTAGGGTTTTAGTTGCAAACAAAAAGTTTGAATGTTATTGAGAAATAGAATACGGGTGGAAATAGGCCCTTTCATTTATTACTTTTTATTTTGTTGATTCTCAGAAATTAAAAAGAAATAATTTCAGGTTAGGGACCTCTTTGCAAAAGCTACAGCTGCTGCTCCATGTCTTCTGTTTTTTGATGAGTTTGATTCAATTGCACCTAAGAGAGGTCATGACAACACTGGAGTTACAGACCGTGTTGTCAATCAGGCTAGTTCTTATGCTTCACGTTTCCCAAGTTATTTTTAAGGGCAACCTTTTTTGTTTGCATCACATGTATAATTGCAAAACATCAAATATTAGTCTACTCTGTGCTGAAATGATTTATTTCATATGAATGCATATTAATGAAGGAAAACTCTATTCCAATGTCTTTGGCAAATGCCAAAATATATACATGCACCAGAAAAACGAGTAGTGCATAGCACTAGAATAATAGGGAATATTATGCATCCCCTACAAATATGCAGTTGCACTCCCTTATTTTCATACTTACCCCCCATTATTTTTGCACCAGTGAGAAAGACGAAGGTGTAACTTGTTTATTTTTGAAGAAATTAAAAGGGGTGCATATTAGTAGCATTTTACATGTCTTGGTGGGGGCTATCAGAGATTACTTATTGGTAGGGGCATAAATTTTATTTTCACTTGTACATGAGCAAATGCCCAAAAGTATCCATTCTCTCTGTTACCCATTACGTGATATTTATAGCTTGCATATCACATTTCTGTTATTTGTATTGTTTTTGTAACAGTTGCTAACAGAGCTAGATGGGGTGGAGACCCTGAACGGCGTGTTTGTCTTTGCTGCCACTAGGTTAGTACTTCGTTAGTGAAGATTGCATTTTTCTACTAGTCTCATACATGGCCTTACTGGTACAGGTTGTAACCAGTATCAGCAATTTAACCCGTATAGGTTTCTAGTATGTGATAAAACACCAACTGCCATAGACAAAGAACGGGAAATTTATTAGTTTTACATTTGGTGCTAATAACTGTTTTATTAATTAACTAATGTTTACCCAGCCGACCAGACTTATTAGATGCTGCCTTGTTAAGGCCGGGTCGGTTTGACCGCCTTCTATTTTGCGATTTCCCTCAGTGGCGGGACCGACTGGATATTCTCTCCGTTCTCTCCAAAAAGGTTCTATGCTCACTTTTGGCTATTTACATGACATTTCTGAGGCTTGTGCCTGACATTTTTATATAGAAAAAAAATTATGTGTTATGTGAAATGTAGTTTTGTTCCTATCTGTATTGTGCCTTCCCTAAACCCATGTTTAATTCCAACCAAGAATATTCTAATGATTTGGTTATGAAGTGTTGCATAGTCTGTACAAAGTAGTTGAGCGATAATTTACTATAGCCTTTCTTTAAACTGCTAAATGCTATTTGCAAAAACCCTATATTGGGTTCTTGTGAAAAATATGGGGACTGTTAGATAGTTCTTCCAAAGGAGAGGTGTATTCCACATGCTGTGGTGTTGGCATAAAATCTGATATTATTTTCTCTATAAACCCAATTTCAGCTTCCTTTGTCAAGTGACGTGATTTTAGAAGACATAGCCTCTGTCACTGATGGATTCAGCGGTGCAGATCTCCAGGCACTCCTGTCAGATGCACAACTGGCAGCCGTGCACCAGCTGCTAGATAGTCAAGAGAACAGTAGCAGCTCGTTAGGAAGCAGCCCTGTGATAACCGACAGCATTTTGAAATCAGTGGCATCAAACGCACGGCCTTCTATATCAGAGTCTGAGAAAAAGAGGCTTTATAATATTTATACGCAATTTATGGACTCCAAAAAGTCCCTCTCTGCTCAGGTAGTTTGTTAGATTAATGACGCACTGTGTTGGCATCAGTCCAGTACCGTTGTTAGTAGTGCAATGTTTTCTTAGTGAAAACTTCACACCTTACGGCGCTAGCAGAGTATATGAAACTGTGTTCTTTGGGGAAAGCTCCATGGCATCAGATCTCACAAATTAAAAAGGATGAAGGAAAATGGAATACTTTATAATAATAGATGTACTTGTATTCGTACTCAATGCTGTTCTGTCTCTGGTATGGTCAGCAGCATGTTAGTTCCAAACTCTAGATTATGACAAAACAAATTGTTAAATTGAATTAAAAAAGACTAGTATATGTGTACCCGAGCCAGTATCATCAGCGGGCACCTTTTTCCTGATGTCATTGTCAGATCAATTATTTTGAACCAGTTGAGAATGAAATTGTGTTTAGGCTATAATAGTGATATAATGTGGAACTTAATATTCTTTGTTTATCTTTTCATTTCCATTTTCAGATGAGGGATGTGAAGGGGAAAAGAGCAACGCTAGCTTGAGTGTCCATGAAAAGGAGAATAAAATGACATAATAAAACAGCGGCATATGGTACTGTATGATCTGATTTTTGTCAAATAAAATTTTAAACCGAAGTTCCTTTTTCTTTAACAATAGCTTATGCACTTGGACCATCTTTTTGGGTTCGTTTAGTATTGTATACTTGCTAGTGTGGACGGGTTTTCCCATGATCCATTTAGATGCCAGGTTGGCTCGGAATTGGCTTGAAATTGTTTGTAAGGTACCACCCTATAGGCCTTGCACCATGTGGTACCATGGTATTGAGTTTTTTGACTCGTGACAAATTTGCATTTCTAGGGGAGATGGTAACAACAGAAAGTTAAAAAGTACCTTATATTAATGTATATATATTTTTGAGAAAAGAGTGCTTTCTATTTTGCCGTATTAGATTGTAACTTTGTATGAGATGTACATATAATTAAAAGAAATGGAAGAGAGCAAGCAATCTTGTCAGAGATTTTGTTTTCTTGTAACTAGTATATATGTAATTTCATTTTGGTTTAATATTCTTTAATATTTCACGAGTTTATTTTTTGAAAAAATTGAAATGGTTTTATATTTGGTACATGAATGGTTTTTTTTTTTTTAACTTCAAGATCATAGGTTGACATAGGCAACGCAAATGCAATTTAGAAGGAAACAATAGCTAACACTTTATTCAAGTATAAGGAGAGAAAAAAATAATGAAGTTCTGAAGTTTATCCATACCTTGCAATTTACAAATGGCATGCTAACACTTTAACAGCGTTCTGCTTTTTTATTTTCTCTAAATGCATTATAGCCAATCGAATTAAGTTCATAAAATTCAAAAGGTTGAAGTAACAGTCGGTTAAAAGATCAGATAATTCGGAAATTGCTAATAAGTTATGCATAGCATAGAGGGTTTCTGTGCTACGGCTCAATATTTGAGTTTTTAAAATTCTAACGGTTGATCCGAACCGTTCAACATGATCTCCATATGAATATGTACTTGCAAATCAAATTTTACATTTTTTAGAATTTTTTTACTATTTTTTTAGATAGGTAGAAAATCACTTGATCTGATAATTCTGTACCATTCAGATCAAGTGTTTTTTTACCTATCTAAAAAAATAGTAAATAAATTCTAAAAAATATATAATTTGGTTTGTAAGTACATATTCATATGGAGATCATATTGAATGGTTCGGATCGACTATTAGAATTTTGAAAACTCAAATATTGAGCCGTAGCACGGAGGCTCTCTGTGCTATGCATAGCACCGTAGCCAACTCCCTGATAATTCTTCAGCACTTGAGCTGTCTATTCAGGAAATGCGACCTGTGAATCCAGTTCCGTTTTCATACTTTTCTTGGTTTGGCTTTAACTTGTCGTTTCCAATTTTGAAACCTTTTCCTATAGCAAGCAAATATTGCTAAAGTATAGGGGCGGAACTAGAAAATTTAAATGGAGGGCTAAACTATAAAATACATTATATGTAAAAAGACAAAAAGAAATACGGTCAATGGAAATTGAACCCAAGACTTCACAAACACTAAGTTAGAACTGTAACCACTAGACTACAAGCACGCATTTTATATTTTATGAGAGGGACTAAACTCTATAAAAATTTAGAAAAAAACGAAAACAAAATAAAAATTTAATATACATGATTAAAAAAATTAAAATTACAAGGGTGGCACACTGTGAAATATTAGGTAAAATACCCAATTAAACACGCTTAATTGTTTGTGATTTTCACTGTGTGTATATATATATGTACTTTCTTCAAGTTTATTAATTAATATATATTGTTCTTCTGTTTGGGTAAATGTTTACTGAAATGATCTAAAAATAATAAAATATTGCTATCATTAACTCATTATAAAATTAAATAGAAAGAAACATTTTTCCTTTTGCCTTTGTAAAATGCTAAAATCATTCAATAGCAATCTAAAAGAATAGTAAAACTTCACAAATATCAAATTTTATATTCAACAGGACTCCGATATATAAATTAAATTTTATATTTAAAAAAATACTATTTCTTTAGATGGGTAAAAAATTAATTGATCTGAAAATTCTGAAACATCCAAAAACAGTATTTTTGAAAATGCTCTATTTAGTATGTACAAAGTAGTTGGATAAATTTTACAGAAGATGCTCTATTTGCTAGTTTTGAAAATTAAAATCAAAATTATAAAAATGAAAAACAGTTTAAAAATCAATGTGAAGAATATTAGTATATTGTTAAATGACAAATTAAATTAAAATTTCAATTGCAAAAATGAAGATACTTTTAGTTGTCAGTCCAACCAAGGTTTTTTTTTTTTGAAAAAGTAGTCACAAGAGCCAATATTTTTATTCATACCATATTAAAAAAAAAAAAACCAAAAAACCATGATTTTGTGGAGAATTCCAAAAACACCCAGGCCGCAGAATGGTATGGCGGCTCCATTCTTGGTGCGGCGCAGATTGATTTGGAGGTCCCCAAAAACCCAAAAAATGAACTGTGCTATTAAATATATTTAGGTTTTTGAGGGGCCTCCAAACCAATCTGCAGCCCCCCAAGAATGGGACTGCCAAACCATTCTGCAGCCTGGGTGTTTTTGGAAATCCTCAAAATTTGAGGTGTTTTGGTTTATTTTATCTTTTAGTACGGTACAAATACAAATTTCAGCACAAGAAGCACCGAAATATAGATTTACTTATTTAAAAAAAATACACTAATACTATATTTTTCTACTTCAAAAAAATAAAAATATTATATTTATACTACATCAGATTAAAATAATTACAAATATGAAAGAAAGATACACACACGTCGTATAAATCACATATCAACATAATACTTGAAATTTATCAAATTAAATCTATTAGAGCATCTACATCCCTGAAACTATCAGAGTTTCTAATCTGATGTGGCAGTTTCTAGACCAGTTTCAGGGATGTAGACCAGTTTCTTATTTAGCAACTGTGCTCAAGAATTTCTTAATAAGAAATCGTTTATAAACTGTGAGTTGGCAAAATGATTGGCCGGTGTTCACTTAATTTTTTATTTTATTTTATTTTATTACTGATGTGGCATTTTAGAAACTCTTAGATTAGTTTCAGGAATGTGAACCCTTAGAAACTCCATAGCCTATAATTTCTGAAAATTAGTTAATAGTTACTTAGAAACTCTAAGAGTTTTAGAGATGTAGATGCTCTAATTAGTTGTTTGTCTTTGTAATTTTTAGAATAATAATTCCTGAGGAACAATTCCAGAGAATTTGGAGCGGATCACAATCCGACATGGGCTTCATCCACTGACAAAACAAAAGGCGCTGACCAGTGTCTTTCGCTTTTAACTAGACTTTTCAAATTTCAAATTTTTCAAAGAACACCCTCCTCTTAAATCCAGAGCAGCATCTACAGATAGATAATCGGACCGTTAGATTATTAGAGAACACCTCGAGATTGCACAACCCGAATGATTCACTTACTGGAAGCCGTATGATTCGGAAGTACCATCCTTCTAGTATTGGAGATGATCTTAAACTAAAGCAGTAGTACTGCTACTCGACTACCCGATCGCTTTCTTATTCCTGTGCTCTCTGTTTTGATCTAACTGGAGACATCCATGCCTTGTCTTTAAACAGGATTTGATTGTAATAGTTTTCTAATTTTCTTACAAGCACAAATTTTACCAACTATTTTATTAAAAAAATGCACATTAGTTATAAGTGAAAAGGTGAACATTATTTTAAAATATCAATAGTTCAAATTTGTTGTTTGAAATCAATATGATGATTTTTTAAGCTAACAGACTTCTTGGTGCGCTTAAGTTCGTGTTAATTGTATTCTTAGTAAATATTCTACGGCTCATGCATTTTTACTATTTAGTATTCATAAAAAATTATTAATTTCGAATTTCGAACTGCGGCCTCCCACACAGAAAATATTATTTTTACCACTAAATCAAAGACTGATTCTCTCTGCTCATGCGTTTTCGAATTCTCATGACTATTTAAAATTAAGTGGCTTAAACTTTGCTCTTATCTAAAATTCAAATTCAAATTTTAGTTCTGACTCCCGATGAATATTAAATAATTTTGAAATTGGAAAAAGCTAGATAGATATATAATTATTTTTTTATTCCGAAGCCTTTTGAATTTATCTGAAATACACTGCCAAATAAACTTATTCGAGGAGGGTTCAAATGCCTCCATTTTTCATGCCTCCACCATGCCTCCATTTTTAAAAACTTTAATAACTCAAAATTTAAAACTTAAAAATCAAAATAAAACCGTTGGATATGATCTAAATCATTTTATCTATACACGTGTAAAAAATTATGACATTTCAATTTTGTTTTGGTTGTCATCAAGAGCTTGTAAAAAAACATATAAATGTGGATAATTTCTAGACGTTGATTTTTCAACTTATTGATTCACACAAAAACAAAATCAAAATGTCATAATTTTTTACACGTGTATAGATAAAATGATTTAGATCATATCCAACGGTTTTATTTTGATTTTTAAGTTTTAAATTTTGAGTTATTAAAGTTTTTAAAAATGGAGGCATGGTGGAGGCATGAAAAATGGAGGCATTTGAACCCTCCTCAACTTATTCTCAATTATATGAATGAATCATCCATCGATCTCAGCAAAATACGGGGTTGCTTATCTTTATGATCTCATGCAGATCTGATCGTCTGTTTCAGATTAAATGGCCCTGATCAACTTGAAATGCTGGATGGGAGGTGAACCCACGAAATGGAGAGGATAAGTGGGTTAGTTTTTAAACTTCTTGGCTCAGCGCTCAGGTTGCAGGAATCCGGATTCCCCAAAATAACCCAAATTTTGTGTTTGAATTCGGACCATTCGATCTACTTTGGAACGAATATTATTCTGATCGAACGATCAGAATACAATCTCAAATTTGGGTTACTGGATCCGGACCCATGTCGCAGAGCTTCCTGTCCTATAGTCTATACGCTCGCACTGTAGTACGTAGTTCCACACAAGAAGAACAGCTTGGGTCCGATGGTTTATTGACTGTCCGATTCTTTATGATTCGTGAGCACGAATTTATAAAACTAACGGGCGCGAATTTTAAAGCAGATCGGACGGTCAGTGAACCCATCGAACTCACTTTGAGTCCGATGGGCATCGGACCCAAATTGGTTCCCACAGAGAACAAGAGCCAACAGGCCCAAGATCCTCGAACTAGGCGCTTTCTTGTCTTGAAATCTGCTCGCTCTATTATAATCTAAAGAAAGTAGTTCAAGACAGAGAAGAGAGAGAGAGAGCGAGAGAGAGCGCTCAACTTTTAAGCAATGTTAGCTTGAAATCGATGAAAGGAGAAAAAACCCACGCCTCCGTTTTCATCTTTTTTGAGCTCCTCCACTTGAGAGATTTGAGCTAAATAAGACGCGAGAGAACAAAAATCGAATCGTCTCGAACATGATTTGATTGAAGAAAGAATAAAGACGAGGTAAGAGTTTCTTAAGCTGTTTAGCTTGCTTAGAGTACTAATACGATGATCTGTTGCTGCTGGTTTAAGATTTTATCGAGCTAAAGAGTTGAATGAAATGTGTCTAGTTATGTATATATGTGTTTGATTTTCTTGCGCTTTTAATCGGAGGTATAAAAAGTGCCTTTTACACAAAGGAACTAGTTTTGCGGTGATTTTTGTCAGATTCAAGTAGGATTACAATAAACGAGGTACATTTTTTCCCAAATGAAATGAAATATGGGTTTTATCTCCGCCGTTTGGTTCACTTCAAGTACTAATCAAATAGCTTAACAAGGTACTTTTTTTCTTGGGTGGGTTTTCTCAAAATGGTTTAATCTCCTGATTTATTTAGAAGGCAGAGAACTTACTAAAAAATATCTTTAAGAAAATGGCACAGAGAGTCAGAGACAAGGAGACTAGAATAAGAAGAATGATATTAATCAAAAGAGATAAAAATAAGTGATTAAATGAAAATGAATGATGTGGGTAAGAACGGAGGTATATATAATAATTAGTAATATATAACACCCGCAGATCAATTAGTCCTGTGTAATCAAACTTATTTTTTTTTGTTAGTGAAATTTCCTATGTCTATGCTGTTTATAGGATTTTTGGTTGAAAGTTTAGTAAAGCAATTTATCTCTACAATAAAACACATGAATTGTGAAAATGACTTTCCAAGGAGCTTTTCTGTGTTTGTTTGGGTGTGTTGGCATCATCTATTTATAGTTTGACTTTGGTCTTATGTAGTCTGGCTCGTACCTATGTAGGATTTATCCACCAATCCCTCTCAGCTGTTAATATTGCATGCTCTAATGAACAAGTTTCCAGATAAATAAACAAAGTATCTGTAACCATTAAGTGCCATACTATGAGTATATTGCATGCCGCTCCCGGATCTGCCCATTTCAGTTCCTACATAAGATACTGCAATCCTCGTTCTAGTAATTAACTACAGACTTACTAATCCTGTCTATGTCTTTTCTCAGGTACTATCTGCAAATTAAACTAAGTGGATTGAATTAATTCAGTTCCATTCACGAGTTTAGAAAATGAGGGAGGATATCATGTTCGACAACCAATCTAAACCATGCAAATACACACAAAATTCGAGTCTGAAACCTGATTCGAAAACAAAATTTGGTTCATCTTGGGGCTCTCAAATTGTAAAAGGATTTGTTTCTGACAAAAAAAGCAAAAACCGAGCGCCTCTCCCTACTTTAGGCAAGAAACCGCCATCTATACCGTGCAATGAAAATTCAAATTCAAGCTCAAATCAAACAAGCCGAACTGTGCCATTGCCGCCATATCAATCGAGGGTTAAGAGATCTCTGGTTGGAGATTTCCCTTGCAATGTGAACACTTCTCAAGTGCATCCCCAGGGGTATGATTCAAATTTGCTAAGGTCACCGGCCTCACGTGAAATTTTTGCAGAATTAGATCACTTGCGGGAGCAATTGCGTGAATCGAAGGAGAGAGAACTGGCACTGAAGTGCGAGATTCTGCAACTAAAGGAGGACCCTAGGGATGCAGAGCTAGAGAGAGAAAATGATGCTAAAAGGACTGAAATTGAGAAACTGAAATCTGTAGTTAGCTTGTTGGAAGCAGATAAATTGGGTTTGAGGGAAGAAATTTCAAATTTAAATTTGATCTTGGAGAGAGAAGGGAATGTTGGGAATATGAATGGAGAAGAAAAGGGGGCTGATTTAAAAAACTTGGAGGTGGAGGTTTTAGAACTCAGAAGGGTAAATAAGGAACTGCAATTCCAGAAGAGAAATTTGGCTATGGAATTGTCTTCAGCTGAATCCAAACTTGAAGGAGTTGCAAAGGAAGTCCAGGTACAATTTTTTTAACCATTTCATAGGGACACAATCATCATACAGTTTAAAAATATTTCAGGTTTTGTTCTATTTATTTTCTGAATTTCTGTGTTTTTTCAAACAAAGGTGTGCAAACTGAAATGCAATTCAGTTCAATTGAAGATACATAAGCCCTAACTGCTCCATGAGCAAAATTGGAGCTTAAATATATAATGAGGGTTAATCGAGGGCTTGATACGTTGGGGCTTAATTGACATAAAGGAAAAGGTTGGGACATTCTTTGGGTAAATTAGTTTTAACTGAGACATCTTTTGGCTAAATTGCCTAGTTGAGGCATAATTTGGCTAAAATGAGGCTTAATTATGGCTCGAGTGATGTTAACTGAGCATGACATTTTAAGGGTTAGACAAGGCATTCCTTAACATAAATTAGGGTTTATTGAGACAAATCTAGATTGGTATAATTTCTCTAAATGGATGCTTAGTTGACATAATTGAGAATTAATTGAAGCATGATTTGGCCAAATTGAGGCTCGATTGATGCAACGTGGGTGAGGAATTATTTGGCTAAATTAAGGGCTTAATTAATAGAACTCAGGTTTTTGATGGCAAATTATGGAGTTTGGACAATAAAGACTTTGTTGACAAACTGAGGTTAACCTGCTTTCTTTTTTCTATTTTATAGAGTGGTATTTTGGCAAAAATTCAAGCCGAAGCATCTCTCCTAAGGAACAAAAATGCAAACTTATCTAAGCAAATTGAGGTCTTACAAACGAGCCGTTTAACCGAAGTAGAAGAGCTTGCCTACCTTAGGTGGATCAACTCGTGCTTGCGGCATGAACTCTCTAATTCCGACAAAAATTCGCCCCAAACCTTAGATATAAATCAAGAAATCACAGTACCGGAATTTGACAAAACTAATAGCGAGTGTAAATTTGAGGCCTTCAAGGGTGAAAAACTCAGGAGTTCAAGCCTCGAGGCAATGATCCATGCGGAATGGACTAAAACACAAAATGAGCAGAGCCTGATAAGGAGGCACTCAATTAGTGGGCTAAATGAGTCAAGGTCAGGAGAAACCAGTACCAGTTCTGGTGGTACAGTAAACAAGAGGCGACAATCTGATAATTTTATTACTGCCCACAAAGAAATTTGCAATAAAGAGATGTTACCAATCCAAACAAATTTTGAGAACTTCAATTTCGGCTTTAGCGTCCCTCAAGTTTCCAGATTACCTTCCAACAAGGCTGAGATGTGCATCGAAAAACGTGCTGTGCGGATCCCGAACCCCCCTCCTAGACCCTCTTCAGACTGTTCTAATGGATTAGGTTCTAGTACGTCAAATGGATCAAACGGGTTGGATTTGAAAACGCCTCCTCTGCCACCGCCACCGCCGCCCCCACCGCCCCCACCTAGACCCTCTTCAGACTGTTCTAATGGATTAGGTTCTAGTATGTCAAATGGATCAAACGGGTTGGATTTGAAAACGCCTCCTCCACCGCCGCCGCCCCCACCCCCTCTGCCAAAGTTTTCTAACAGGGGTGTGGGAATTATGCAAAGAGCACCTCAGGTTGCTGAGTTGTACCATTCTTTGATGAAGAGGGACTCAAGGAGGGATTCATGTGGAGGTGCAATTTGTGATAGTTCTAGTGATGATAGTGCCAATGTACGCAGTAGCATGATTGGAGAGATTGAGAATAGGTCCTCTCATCTATTGGCGGTAAGTTAAACTAGAGAATGGAAGATAAAAAGAGACTAAAATAAAATAAAAGAAAGAACATGGAATTAGGATATTAGCCGGTATGTAAAGGTGACAATCTTGGCCAGTTTCTGGTCCACTTAGAGAAACTGGTAACCATGAATACTGGAAAGGTAACTGTGCCTTGAACCCTTGTTCTTGTACCATGCACCTTGTCACACCAGGCAGAGTATGTAGAGGTAAAAGAACTTAAATGTTCATATTTGGCTGCTACCAGATTCTGATATGCACTACTCGAGGTTGCTGCAGGTTTGCGGTTTGCATATTAATCCTTTTCTTTTCATTTTCCTTTTTTCTCAGATAAAAGCTGATGTAGAGACCCAAGGAGAATTTGTGAAATCACTTATAAAAGAGGTGAATGATGCTGCATACCAGGACATAGAGGATGTAGTTGCATTTGTCAAGTGGCTAGATGATGAATTATGCTTCTTGGTATGGGCAATTTTTGCATGTCCAACCTTTGAACAACTAAACATGTACACTTATATAGTGTATTTCTTCATCTTTTTTTTTTTCCTTTTGTTCGCATATTGTAGGTATGAGCTTTACTAACTACTAAGATATGAAATGCATCTAAGTATGTTGATTCATATGTTTAATTGTAGATAGGCTAGCTTGTTTCAAAGATGTCCATTAGCGTTCTACAATTATGACTTCTATAAACGTAAAGATCATGCATATAGTCATTTCTGTAGTTTATGCACTCTCGAAGCACATACTTTTAAAATGCATATGCTTTTGAGGTGAAATTTGTACTATTTACATAAAAAGAGAAGGGTTTTGCTTATTTACCCTATAAATGCAAAACATGTACACTTTCAAAAAACGTAACTCCTGAGCTATAGAGTTCTATTTGCAAGTGGCTGAAAAATGCAACTCTTTGCCCCGTTGGCACTTTTGCATGTTTATTTCAGATTTGGGTTTGTCTTTTATGACCCTTATAATTTATGATAATAGTGCTTTATTAACTACTTTTCTTTCTTCCTCTTTATTGTAAAGGTGGACGAGAGAGCTGTTTTGAAGCACTTTGATTGGCCGGAGAAAAAGGCTGATACCCTAAGAGAAGCTGCTTTTGGGTACTGTGATCTAAAAAAATTAGAAAATGAGGTGTCAAATTATGAAGACGACCCTCGTCTGCCTCGCGACATTGCTCTAAAGAAAATGGTCTCCTCATCAGAAAAGTAAGGGATATTATTTTTGAAGGTCTAATTTCTTGATTGACACAAAGGATTGCAATCTCTAGTAGCATAGATATAGTGCTTTCTTGGGCCAATGCTTTTTGAGTTTTTGACATTAGGTGCTCAAATAGTACAAGGTCCCAATTTATTTAGTACCGTGACAATTGTTTTTGGCTGCCACAAAAAAGCACTTCTGTTGATTAATACCTTACATTTTCATGCTCAGAACCTATTTTGCCTGGTGACATTCTTTTTAAGTTTGTTGTTTGGTGATTTTTTTGGTATTCTTGTGCCATTGTTACTGACCCTCTTTATTTATTTTGAACATTATATCCAGTGAGCAATTTTATTTACTAATGGCATGCTTATTTGCAAACAGTTTCTTTTATGCTTTGGATTCTATCATTGACTCTGAGCCCATTAAATATAATTAAATGAAACATGTTGTTAATTTAACTTTTTGTTGTGCAACTTTTAGGATGGAGAAAACAGTATATAACCTGTTACGAACGAGAGATGCAATGGTGCGTCAGTGCAAACAATACAGCATACCAACTGATTGGATATTAGATAATGGTCTCATTAGCAAGGTACAACATGTGCACATTCTGGTACGATACCAGTACAGAACAAGCACGCTTCTATAACTCTAGAGTATAGTGCTGCTTTGCTATTCAAAATTGACCTTGGTTTAGAACATTCTGGAGATTTTGGAATGCATTTTTCTAAAACACTAATTTGCCTCCTATTCTGCTAGATAAAATTTGCCTCGGTAAAGTTGGCCAAGAAGTACATGAAGAGAGTGGCAAATGAGCTTCAAGTGATGGGTGCATTAAACAAGGATCCAGCTTTGGAGTATATGCTTCTGCAAGGTGTCAGATTTGCTTTTCGAATTCATCAGGTAAAATTTTAAGAATTGTAAAATGTCCTTGAAAGTTGATAGTCTCTACATGAGAAGAGCATGAGAAATCTTTTTTTCTTTTTTTTTATAATTTTTCTCTGTTTTTTCCTGAATTGCAGTTTGCAGGAGGGTTTGATGCTGAGACAATGGATGCATTTGAGGAGTTGCGAAACCTCGTCCATGTCAGAAACAAGGCCTCTTGAAGAAATAAAAAATGAGAAACAGTTGAGATTGGCTTACTTCCTCAGTGAGTCCAAAAATGAAGGAATCATATGTATGTTATTTTTGAGATATGATTTCCTTGCGTTCCAGTTTAATTTTTATTTTGGTGTTGTCTAACAGTTGAGATTGATTGTCTTCATCTTCTCTTGCGTGCAATTGAAAAAAAAGAGCAAGAAAATGGAATTAATCTGAACCGTTCTTTTAACTCTTCCATGAATCTTAAAACACAAATAATATTGCCCCTCTGCCCTATTCCCAAATAGGCACTGGATTGAATTAATCTGAACCGTAATACATGAGAGGATACTTATGTAGAATTCGGATCCAGTGAAGTAACCCAATCTTTGGGTTTTGGATCGAGACTGTCCGATTCGAATTCACGAAAATCCATCTCTAAAGTGAGCGCACACATTCTGACAACGAATTCGAAATCCCCAAACGATTTTGAGTGACGAATTCGAATCGGACGGTCTTGATCCAAAACTCAAAGATTGGGTTACTTTAGGGGATCCGGACCCACTTATGTAGAGGTAAATTTCACTGTGGTCATTTAGCTACACCATTTTTTTCTAATTCTAAATTTCAAAATCAATTTGAATTAGATCTCAGTTAGCCAAGCAATAATTAAGAAAATAGAAATAAATAAATGAAAAGAGCAATTTGAACGACGTATACAGCTGTATAAGCGGAAGCAACAAACTTCTATCGGTATAATGATAGATATAGCACAAGCAATTTCTTAGTTATATGATAAATTTTACTTGTCGATAGCATTTACATTTCTTTCATGCAAAAAACAAAAAAAATAGCATTTAATGCACATGTTGCTAAAGTAACCCGAATTCGGATTCCTAAAGTAACCCTAATTTTGAGTTTGAATCCGAACCACCCGATCTGCTCTGGCATGAATATCCAAGGGATTTCTGATGGGTCAATCCGAATACAAACTGAATATTTGAGGTACTTTAGGGGATCCGAACCACCCTTCCAAAAAAGAAAAATATATATATATATATATATATATAAAAGTATATTACTTGGTCTTTTGACATGTTAGACACGTTAAATACATATTTTTTGGTGGGTTATCTTTATTATTTTTATGGAGGGATTTTACGAGTTGTTGTCGAAATTTTTATTCATATCCTTCATTAAAAAAATCCACAAATGCCCTCCTTTTTATTTTTTAAAACTGATCCAACCGCTCAGAATTTAGGCGGTTCTATTTTTTTTTAATTGAACTGTTCAAAACCTGGGCGGTTGTCTTTTTTTTTTATTTTAGACAAATAGCATATAGATGGAGGATTAATTGACGAGTAAAAATTTTTATCAATTAATATTTTTAATGATTAATATCAACTGCACAATGTATAACCCTGATTAAATGATAGAACATAAGTTATTCATGTAAATGTTTTCGTTTAGTTTAGCGTTTTCGGTATTTAAATCTAGGCTTTGCTGTAAAAAAAAAATAGACAACCTTCGAGATTTATAAAGCATTAGTGTGCCATCAATGTTTTTGCAATAAAACATCGATGCACTTGTGCTGGGATTAACTAGGGTATAAAGAATCGGTGTGCCATCAATGCTTTTGCAATAAAACATCGATAAATTGTTACAAAATTTAAACGGCCGTAAATATTGGTAGGAAACTCCGATGTTAGCGTTTGACCACAATTCAGAAAGGTCGCAAAGAACCGTGGGAGCTCCTGTTCTAGGCATTAGCTGTCAGACTTTGGAAGAATGAGAATTGCAAAAATACGTCATTTAGGGCCTCAAAACTTTTGTTGAAGTTGTTTATGATTCTACGTTCCGCTAATTATTCATTAGAAAATTTTATTTACAATAATAAACGTTCTAAAATCGAGTATCAATATTACAAACAATGGGAAACATCTTTTTTTTTTTTACTTGAATTAATCCAATATTTTTGTTTTGTTATGTCATTTAGTTAGAATTATATACAGTAATATTCATTATTAAAAAAATAATTAATAAACAATTTTACTCCACAATTATTCTACATCTATATATGCTATTTGCTTAAGAATTTTTTAAGAAAAAAACAAGAACTGCCCAGAATCTGAGCGGTTGGAGTAGTTTTAAAAATAAAAAGAGGGTATTTGTGGATTTTTTTAATGGAGGATATGAATAAAAATTCCGAGAGTTGTTGATTCTCTTTATATGTCTTTATAATTTTTATAATTTCTTATAACGGTAAAAAAAAATTGCACTACAGTTAAAAATAGTTACGTCTGTAGGATTCTTTTTTTGTTTAGTTTAGTATTAGGAGCATCTCCATTCCAGCAAATGTTTAGCAATTAATTTGGATCACGTCACTGAATTTAGCAATTAAAGAGATTCATAATTTATAAATCACTCCATCCCAGAAATTTAATTAAAGTTACTTATTTAATTAGAATTGTTTTTAAAGCAAATTTGCTAATTTAAAAACTGTGGTACATTCCAGCAATTATATTAGCAATTAACACATCATATTAGCAATTTAAAAGAAATCACCGTCGTAGATGCTTTAGTATCTGTGTTTTATAAGTTATGTTTATAGTGATTTGGATTGCTTGTAATAAGTACTTGTTTGACATGCGTGAATACTGAATACTCTTTGTTTATCCGAAAAGCACCTTCATTTATAAATATTTTATTGTAGAGGCCTTAAACAAGGACGGTTGAAACAATGATTCTTTAAAGGGGTTAAGATGTAAATATCGGAACAAATCAGGGTCTTGATTACAAACATTGAAACATACACGAGAATTGTCTACAAGTAGCCTTACTATTTCCTTTATTTACAACGATGCCATTCTGTTGCCTCTTTCGTCTTTCCTAACGAAAGCCCCAAAATTAAAAAACTAAAAGGCACGACAAATTAGCAAATCTCACGGCTCTCCCCTCCGGCGTCAAAGCACGAATTTCGAGCTATGGCGGATGGCGTCGAAAGCTGGAACGTGCTAGAATGGAAACAAATCACTGTTAGCCTCTCTCTATCCATTTTATTCTATCTCTGTTAACTGCTATTTCGTTTGAGGAGGAGGCTAGGGTTTTTTCTTCAAATTTTTATTTTCAATTTTTTGTTTGTAATTGCAGACACCTGAGCATGGATTGGAAAAGTTTCTATTGGAGGCTGAGGATGTGATCGTTCATGTTTGTCTCTCTCACGATATTATTAATTTATTGTGCATTGTACTTTCTTTTTGTTTCTTCAAATTGGGTATTGTGATAGTAGGTTGGACCTCTTTTAATTAGATCAAGATGTATAATTTTCTGACTTCAATTAAAATATTTGGTAGGTTTATGGTTGGTACCTGTAATTCCATGCTAAAGAATTGTGTCATTGGGATAAAATGGGTGCTAGTATATATTATCTTTATTTCTCTCTGGAGTCTAGGGTTATTTTATTTCTGAAAAGGAATAAATAGGGCTTAATTTTGTTTTACTTTGGACTCGGGCATATTCCTAATTGGCATTCTCTCAAGTATAAGTGACCTGCTGCTATTTTATTAGTGATATTATTGTTGCTGTTTTAGAAAGCTCCTACTTGCTTTTTGGTGATTGTTACAGAATACTGGTGTGGTTCTACTAAATACAGACGAAGCTGGTGTACTAGCCGTCACAAACTTTCGGCTTCTATTTGTGGTAACTAAAACACATTACCGATACCGTATAGTTTCTAGCACAATTTGGTAAAAATATTTTGGACATGGATGGAGTTGAAAAACTGTGGAGTCCGAATTACACCAAGCCATAATAACAATATAGCGGATGACAGTATATGGAATTTCCGTTTTTATTCTCTGTTATTATTTTTTTTTTTTCATTTACAAACTTTGAAACGGTATGTTTTAAGTATGATTATTATATGCAGAGCCGGGCATCAAAATGCATAATTGAACTTGGAACAATTCCATTGACCGCAATTGAGAAGTTTACTGATGTAAGTTTTGCTTTTCTGCACAAGAGGATAACATGTAAAGTGTCTGCATCACTTGGTGCAGTTCTCAAACTTTATTGATTTGAAAATTTGAGTGTCCTATTATGTCATCATTTTACATTATAATATTTGTCAAAAAGAACCTTAATCTTTTATTCATGAACACTGGAAGCAACTGAGTTGGGATATACATACACTGTCGGTGAAGGGACTCTCAAGTAATATGAGAATACAGCTCATGGTTTCCTTTTTTTGTCCAGAACTTTCATGAATTGGAAACTATGAGCTTGCACAAATTTATACCTGAGTTGTAGTCCCCCCTGAAAATGTTTTTTTTTATTATTTAATTTTTTCAATTTGTAGGATGTAAGGCTTTCTTCGGTGCCTCGTAATTCAGAAAAGCGAGAGCTTCTTCAGGTTATTGGTATGCTTTTTATGGTGTATGCATTCTTTTTCACCATTCCAATGTTAAAATGAAGGTTTAGATGTCCGAAATTATGGGTAGGAGGGTGGCTTTATACCTATACTGAGTTTGGCTTCAGACCAATGGTTTGCAAAAATTTCTAGAAGTTTTAATAACCTTCTAATGGATTGTATACTAATTCAGTTTTAATCAATTTTATCGTAAAAAGTACTTGAAGCTACTGACCCTATACTCGCAGAACATTTATTTGAACAATGATTTGGGCATAATTTCAATTTTGCTGTTAAATTAATAATCTCTCTGCACTCAAATGTAATAAAGTGTGTTTTTGGAAAATCTTGTTTAAGTTAATATTTCCTTTAGTTTATTTCCATTGTTGACTTTTCAGGTAAAGATATGCGAGTAGTTACCTTCGCTTTTCTGCCCAAGACCATGCAGGTTAGTTTCATAGAAGTCACCTTTGCTTTACATGAATTAAGTACCCTTTTGGTATCCTATGGTTCATAGGCCATTACTTACTAACTGTTGATTGATAGACATGAATAGTTTATGTGCTACCAGATTATAGATAATATCTGTTTTGGGAAGTTTGGTGATTTCCAGCTACATCATATGCATTATTTCATATGTATTAGGTCTGTTGACAATGTACTGACAATCTTGACAATCCTTGTAAATGAATATTTAATTTAAATATAGATGAATTTTGAAGCATATGCATTATTCACACAAAGAATGATTTCAGATTTTCATCAGCCTAAAGCGTCTTTTACTGCACTGTTGAATAATACTCAAATTGCAATAAAAGTGATATAAGCTATCGATATCTTTGACAATGATTGTAAACTATTTTTTTGGTTCTTTAACTTGCTTGACTCAAATGTAGAATATAGTTGAGACCAGGTTATTTAATTTGATTAGTTTAGTTTTTAAGGTTTGTTCTGTTTACAGAGATCTGCCATCATGAATGCATTAAAGCGATGGACAAAGCCAGCTCAACTGTGGGACATGTATGCCTTTGAATGTGGTCCCTCAAAGTTCAAAAATTCTAATCCCAAGTTGCGGTTACTGAAGGAGTATTATCGTTTTTTTGGCAAGAGGCTCTTACATCTACCGACAGACGAGTCATATATTATATTAAATGATCGATGGAGAATTACAACTATAAATTCTAACTACACACTCTGTCCGACCTATCCTTCCACACTAGTTGTACCAAGGGGTATTAGGTAATTTTTCTTGCTGTTTATTTTCAATTCTATTTCTTTTTGGTAGATTGTACCTATCCATGTTAGATTGTGCAGCATGTCACTTGTATGTGTAAGAAAGGCAAGTATCCAATATTTTTTTAATGCTGAATATCTCATGATATTTGGAGATCAATTAAATGATCAAGGGTTTTTTTTTGGTAACAATGAGTAATATAGTCCTAAATGTACACAAAATAAAGTTCATTTCTTTGACTCAACTGGCTTTAGTCCCTTGAGCATATTGGAACCCATCAGAATCTCTTTTTGGTATGATTGGGTGATACACTTTATTTTTTATCTGATTTTGTTTCAATTGGCACATTAGTGATGAAGAGTTGTTACAAGCTGCCTCTTTTCGGACGAGTAGACGCATACCTGTCATCTCTTGGTGTAACCCTGGTAGGTATGCCTTTGCCTTTGTCATGGTCTCTCCAGACAAAAGAAAATAAAAAGCTCTTTTCTTTTCTGTTTGTATTTTGTGCAACATGTACTTTTGTTTATGTTCATAGAATATGGTTTATTATGTAACAAAATGAAACCAGCGTAACTGGAATCAAATGCATATGGCAGCACCAGTCCAGTACTGGGAACCTTGATCAAAATAATTATAGTCAATTGTAAATCATTTTCATCCTTTGTTTGGGTCATCAATACTTGATGTCTGTTTCATTTATTTTTGTATAAATATCTTAGTATAAAACAATGAAAAGTCAATCAGTAATAAAATGAGAGGGAAAAAAGTCTCTTCACCATCAACTCCTACTGGTCTTTTATGATTGGAATTGGCTACAAGTCCCAAAAATAATTGCTAGCTTCAGTGAACCCAAATTCCTACCACAACTGTATTAAACGAAGTTGCAGACAAAAAGGTTTCAAGGCCAGTCAGTATTGGTACCAATCTGTAGAGGTCTGTTGTGAAATCAGAGACTGATCTCTTGTGACAGTGACAAGTATCCCTTACTAACATGTAATTAAATATGATAGGCAGTGGAGCTGTCCTTGCACGGTCTTCTCAGCCTCGTGTTGGTCCCTTCATGAGCTCTCGCAAGTAAAACAAAATTTTCACTTTCCTTTTTCCTTCTCTGTGGTATTTATCTTGGCTTGTAGTTATTTGTGTTATACTGTTATGCACCGTACTAGTTGAATTGGAATTGCAATGCTTGTTTTTTGAGTAATGCTTGATGTTTCTTGTAGTCACTCTGACGAGAGGCTTGGTGCTGACCTTTGTAGCGGTAGTGTTGATAACAGTGCATCTATAAGGCTAGTTCCTTCTCACTTTCAATAACACAATATAAAAATAAAGGACGAGATGATAATTCTTTATTGTTTGACAAATTTAAAAATTCAGTTCTCATATTAGTGGTTCTTGTTCCCCTCACTTATCTTCAGTTCCAATGTGGAAGCTATAATTGAAATTTCCTTTTCTAATAGTAAGTAGGAAGTCACGTGAACAAATGAATTCCAAATCCTCATATCGTGTGCTTACCGAATTTGTGTGGATCTAAACGTCTCCTACAGCAACTATGTGCAGACGTGAAAAATTATATTTTCCTCATAGTTTTTAAGTTTTCTATTGATTGCGAGTTTGTGATGCAGGAAGCTATATATAGTTGACGCAAGGCCTATAGCAAATGCTCTAGCTAACAATGTCAAAGGAGGCGGCTCTGAGTCTTCTTCTAATTATTTTAAATCAGAGGTGAACCTTCTATTCTAAACTTTTTTCCTTTGTCTTGACAAAATAAACAGGAAAGAGACAGCAACACTCTTATCCCCCAAAAAATGCCAAAAAAAAAAAAAATTAATTTGCTATGCAAAATTGGTGATTACACTGGTTGGATCCTTTCTGTCTTTATAATATGAATTTTCCAATCATGAGAGCAGGTAGTGTTTTTGGGGATTGATAATATCCATGTGATGAGAGAAAGCCTATCTCGACTCAGGGAATATGTTGATACTCACGGCACAACCTCTTCTGACGGGACATCATCTTTCTTGGTGAGTTGAGCTATATACAAATAACCATATTACAGATGCATTTGCTGGTACTGGTCTGGTGCTAGTACAATGCTAACACAATGCTGCATATTCTGTTGTTGTCATATTCATTATGTGTTTAATTTTGGCCTAACTTCATCCTTAAGTACTGTACCATTTCATTCTCCAATGATTAATTCCGAACTTTAGTTTTTCTGACCAATTAGTTTGAATTGTGCAACTATCTGTCCCTATCATTCTCTGTAGAGAAATGGGGGATCGACGTGGGGAGGAGGGAACCTAAGTAGCATGTCAGGTTCAGCATCTACTCTGGGTGACACTGGTTGGCTAACACATGTTCAAAATGTACTCTCTGGTGCTGCTTGGATTGCTGCTCGCATCGCCCTTGAATCTGCCTCAGTACTTGTACACTGCAGGTTTTACTTTCTCTCTCTTTCTGCATCCCTTCTTCTGTTTTCTCTTTCTTTTTAACTTCCATAGCCCTCATCCCCCCATTGTTTTTTAGATAAAGTTGGGGGGTCGAGCCTCCCAACTCTAAATATCCACAAGGGATCCTCAGCTCGGATTTCCAACTTTACATCCTCCCATTTACTATATATTGTTTCTCTGTGCATAAAGAGAAGGAAATTATTACTATTGTTTTTGGAAACCATGCAGGTGATAACTTGAATATACTCTAGGCTTTATATATTATTTTTCTTTTGAGATGGGATTGTACATGACTTTTGGTGGTCTGTATCGGTCCATAAGAAATTCCTTATGTGAGATCTTTTTCATGCATACAGAAGGCACGTACACTTATAATTAAGTTTTTATTTTCGTAATTTGTAGTGATGGATGGGACCGAACTACTCAGTTAGTCTCTCTCGCCAGTTTATTACTTGATCCATACTACCGCACATTCAAGGGATTCCAGGTATCTCCACCCCATCCCCTCTCTGTCTCAAGAGAAAAAAATAAAGAAGGAAAGACAAGATTATATATGAACCAGGACCTATTAATGGAACTACTACTTGGATTCCAATATAAATTAATCTCTCTAAATATTCATTCAATTGGATGTCCGACGGATATTTCAGACCATAATAATACCTTTTGGAGCTAAATTGATGACTTGATATTGACTGTGGTGTGCTATCGCTGTGTTTTTCAGTACTGAAATCACAAAAGTATGGTACTGAATTTGAGTTTTACCTGAGGCCTGTAAATTTTTACTGGTATTTTTATAATGGAACTTTTACTGGAATTAAACATCAGATTTCTGGCCCAAAAAATAAACATGAATAAGGGATGTAAATTACTTGTTTAATCATCTGGTTTCTTCAGGCCTTGGTAGAGAAGGACTGGTTAGCCTTTGGGCACCCATTTGCAGATCGGATGGGGATTCCAACTGTAACTGATTTGACAAGCTCATCCTCCACCGAGATGCTCACCAGGCAGTCTTCTTATGGAGGAAATCCATCGTCTTCTCCGTTGCGCTCCCAGTCAGGGTCGAATTTGCCGGGTGCTCGAGGTGGGGCAACCCATGGCCAGGCTTCTGACAACTTCTCTCCCATACTCTTACAGGTTTGACTGTTAGCAATTAGGTGCAGTTCAGACAATAAAAGTAAACTTTGCGGTCTGCTTTTTGCTGTTCTTATCCAATTGAACCTCATTGAAGGTTCAATTCACAACAGTGGGTGATTAACACTATAAAGTAGTCCTGATCAATTCTCAGCTAACCCTTCTTATTGCAAATAAGCCTGAATTGAGCATCTGTTGTCTGATTCAGGCTTGTATTATTAGAACTTTATGCAGGGATTTGGTCTTCACTGAAACCTAGTTTAACCAGCATATGTTTTTTGTGTCACATGAAGTAAGCCAAAATAAAGGAGCAATAGGGGAAACAAATCCTTATTTGAAAATTTTGAGGTTATGTATGAAAATCCTTACCTTACAATGTTATGAATGAATAAACCATGTTTTCTTGAATGTAAGGTTTTATACTTCAAATCTATATAGGTATCTAGCCGAATTTTTATTCATATTCTCAATTAAAATGCCCTAACATTTTTTTTAAGTGCCCCAACCGTTGAGAAAGCCAGCGGTTGTCTTTTTTTTTCATGAAAATTCTCAAAACAAATAGCATATGGATATGGAGGACTAATTGAGGAGTACAATTGTTCATCAATTAACTTTTTTAATGATGAATATCAATCTCACAATATATAACCCTGACTAAATGACAGAACAAAACATAAACACTATTAGTTCAAGTAAAAAAAAGGTAAATGATGCTCCTCATTTTTTGTAATAATGATACTCAAATTTAGAATGTTTATTATTGTGAAATAAAATTTTCTGATAAATAATTAATGGACCGTAGAATCAGAAACAAATTCAACTGAAGTTTTTAGGCCCTAAACGACATTTTTTTGCAATTCTGATTCTTCCGATGTTCGAAGGCTTATGCTTGGGATTCTAGGCCCATCTCTTCACGAGTTTTCCAAATTGTTATCAAACGCTCAAATTGGAGTTTCCTACCAACACTTATGCACTTATGGTTGTTTAAAGTTTGGAACAATGCATCGATGTTTTTGACATCGATGACGTGCCAATTTTTTATATCTTGGTTAATCTCAGCACAAGTGCATCGATGTTTTATTGCAAAAATATCGATGACGCGCCGATGTTTTATACCTTGGTTAATCCCAGCACAAATGCATCGTTGTTTCAATGAAAAAACATCGATGATGCGACGATGTTTTATATCTTGGTTAATCCTAGCTCAAGTATCGTTGTTTCAATGCAAAAACATTGATGTTTTTGTAATAAGATATGGGCTTCACATCTTCTTAAATTTAAAAAAAAAACAAGACAACTGCTGGTTTTCCCAGCGGTTGGGGCAGTTTTAAAAAAAAAATTTGGGGGCAAATTTGTACATTTTTTATTTCTTGAGGATATGATAAAAAATTAGGGGTATCTAGAGATAATAGTTTTGATTTTTTTTTTTTTTAGTACAAACACAATAGGGATGTATTTTCCTGTTCATTTTCTTTCACTACATAAAAACAAAATATTAATGAATGCTACTTCACAGAAGGAAGGAAATATCTATATGCTTTTTTCAACTTGTTCTTATCTTTTTTTTGTTTGTTGTTGTTATTTATAGTGGGTAGATTGTGTCTCCCAATTGCTACGGCTGTATCCCTGTGCATTCGAGTTCTCCTCGGTACCTATTATCTGCTTTTAGAATCCCAGTCTCAATTTCATCCTTGACTAATAATTTTTTCCCTATGGCCTTTTTAATAATAATATATTTTATTATTATTTTTTTCCAGAATTTCTTAGTTGATTTTTTGGATGCTGTGCTGTCATGTCGGTTTGGGAACTTCCTATGTAATTGGTATTGAAATTTATCACAATCTATGCTTATTATCAATACAGAGTGACAACCATTCATTGTGGAATTACCTGTTATGAACATGACATCTTTATGCTATGATATAAATGAGCTGTTAATGAAGAAATTTGTTCAAATATTGTAAAGAAAACTCAAATAAAAAGAATGATATATGAGAAAAAAAATTAGTAACAGTAATCTACAAAATTAATATTTATAGTGAACATAGTAGATAAATATCGATCAAGAAATTGATAAATGACTTGTTCTCTTAATTTTAATAGTCTTACCACCCGCTCACTTGGGATGGTTTTCCAGTTTGTTCAGTATCATGTGAAATAATATTGGTCCTAGGTCTTTAGTTGCTAGCATAGGTTTGGTGGAATTTTAAGTCAGAAAATCCCTCTCATATGCGAGTTGTTCTAATAACTAAGTTGGTGAAAATGGTGTTTATTTGATTTTTCACTCAGTGACACATCTACTAATCTTGTACTGAACTTGATCAGTACTTGACTGTTCTGTCTCTGAGAATGATTAAATAAAAAACTAAATTGCAAAAATTACAGTGAAAGGGAGAGACAGCAGGCTAGTGCCTCTGAAGTTTGTGGCTGCATATGGGTATACCTGTCAGACCTACGTGCCATTGGAGGCAGGTCCCATGAGCATTTTAATCTCTTCTATGACCCAGCTCGGCGCGAGGGACCCATTCTACCCCCTGCTGCTGCACTGGCCCCCACAATCTGGCCCCAGTTCCACCTGAGGTGGGCCTGCCCATCTGAGTCCAATGCGAGTGAGCTTGAGTCCATGTGGCGCACCATGAATATCAAATACTCTGAAATGTCCAAGGTATTGTGAATTCTTATAGTTGTCTAATTTTGTTGGAAAAGACAACTGCTGTAGAAGAAATATGTTATTCTAATAATGTGCAGCTACGTGCTTGAACCGGCCAGGTCAGTTCCAGTATGGCCTCAAATCTAGTACTTGGTACGGTTAACTGAATGTTCATAGTGATACTTTGCTAACCTAAAATCTTGAGCACTTGAACCTAATGTATCAGTCCAGCGAGTTACCTGTCTGCACTAATCAGGTCAGGCAAAATCTTGTACTTGCAAAGTAATGTGAGCTAGATGGTACAGTATTCTAACAGTGTTGCAATATTAGAATTTTAGTGCTCTGTTAGTTAAAAAGATAAATAGATATTATGATTCAAGTGTTGCACTATTATGGGACTCTATTCATAATGATGGCTTTTGCTACCCTAAATCACGAGCACTTTGCAAACAGTTCTAATATGTATCTTGTGCTACAATATTAGAACATTTTTAAGTGTTCCTCTAGATAAAAAGATAAACAAAGCCGAACTGCATTTACTATTTCTAAGGAAAGTGTTTTACTACCTACAGGCCAAGGAGGTGGCTGAGTCAAAAGCTAGAGACCTAAAATTGAAATCTGAAGCTCTCTCAGCTGAGCTACAAAAGGAGAAACAAAAGTCCAGCTCAGCTCTAGCCACTGCAAATCGTGTCCACCGTGAGAACCGGGCCATCAAACGTGCAGTCCAGTCCCTTGGCTGCAGAGTCAACCTCTCTACCAATCAAAGCCGTCCATCCTCGGATTTGATAGCCAGTACATATTCAGATGACCCATCTGATGACTCACCTCATGATCTCTCAGTCTCTATTTCTGCCATAGAGGATGCAGATGTGGTTGCCGGTGGCAACCCGTTAAGCCGTGTTTGTGAATCAATGTGCCCTTTTAGAACCAAAGATGGGTGCAAGTGGCCTAATGAGCAGTGCGCTCAAATGGGCAGCCAATTTGTTGGATTGAAGGCAGATTTTGATGCCTTTGACAGGTTATCGATTTATGATCGGTATTTTGACACAGATTAGGGGGGTACTGGTAAAATTCCAAATAAATAAATAAATGATAAGTTAAATAAGGTTCGGCATCCTCAGTTTTGCCAATATTTCAGAGGGAACCTTGCTTTTTATGGTATTTGCGTCTTACAAATAAGTCCTCTATAATATCTGTCAATTTTATGTCTCTCCCCTGAAAATTGTAGTGTTTGATTATAGTATTGCTTGGAAACATCTTAATTAACACCGTCTTTGGTCTAGGTTTTACACTTTAAAATTGTAGAATACACCCAATTATGGTTCAAATACAGTAACAATGATAAAATTGTTTAGATGTCAGATGAGTGTCATTTGGTAGTTTTTAAGGGGTGAAATATGAAGTTGCGGAACATGACGATATTTCTAAAGGATATCGTTTTTCGTTTACAAGAATGCGAGCTATATATAAGTTTGTTATGGCTTGGGGTGCAAATATCCATAAAAGCAAGGGACAGTCTGTAATATTTATAATAAGAGGGTGCTTGATGAAATTTAATCTTTCAGTAAAGATTAAGCAAATAATGTAGGGCATTGTGCCATGGCTGGTCAGAGGTTAAGAAAAAATGTGCATAGAGAAATTTGTCCCTATTTTTTCTTTGTATTTACAAGCATCTAACAAGGTGCCAAGTCACTTTTAGTATGTAAATAGCTAACTATTTGACATGAAATCTCTCTTGAAATTCTTGAATGTTCCTTACTGCCTGGGAAGCTTTGTATTAATTTAAAAAAAATATTAATTGGTTTTTTTAAAATCTTAATCATACATATTAGAATTTAATAGGTTTTCTTTTTTTTTCGGTATGTACTAGTTCTCTTATTATTTATCCTTGTGTTTTTTGAATTTCTATTTTGGTGCATCACAGTAAAATATTTTCTGGTGAAAGATTTTGTTATTTAATTTAATGACATGTATTTTTTGTATTTTAATACATAATATGACAATTTTAAAGAATTTTAAAGTAAAATTTATTATGACTCTTTTTTTGTTTTTCATATGACTTGTTCTTTTTCAATTGGCTGTTTTTCATCCCGTCTTTCTTTTGATTCGAAAGGAAAAAAAAAATGGTTAAATTCAGAAAGCAACTAAGCAAGAACACAGTGAAATTTATTAATACAAAATATATTTGCACAGTGAAATTCATTAATAAAAAATGGTTATGCTAGTTTTGAATGATTTCATCAATTAGGTAGAAACTTGAACAATAGAAAACCTCCACTCCTTCAAATCATTATTTTTTTCAAGCTTGTAGTGATTTCATTAAGATTTTTATATTTATAGTAAGTTCAGCAAAAAAAAAAAAAATAGAAGGAAGAGGTTATGGTGCAAATTTAGTTATCTAAAAAAAGGTTGTATGAAATAATAAACTCATCGGATCAAATGCAAATTTAGTTATCTATTTTAAATTCAATGGTTCAAATTGAACTCAAACATTAGTTATATGTTGTAATTTTAGTTATAAAATCAAATATTGAAGATTCTTATTATTTTATGTTATACAAGTTTAGTGAGGTTATGGTGCTTTATGAAGTAAGAGTATTCATATTTTCGATTTTAAAGTGCAAAACAGCCGATTCGATTCGAGCCACTCAACATGATTTCCATATGAAAAATATCATTAGAGGCCAAATTATACATTTTTTAAATATTTTTTACAATTTTTTGAGATAGGTAAAAAATAGTAAAAAACCATTAAAAATGTAAAATTTGTTCTCAAAGGACGTTTTTTATATGAAGATATTGTTGAACGGTTCGGATCGGAGTTTCAACTTTGAAATCGAAAATATGAATGTGAGTTAAGAAAGGACCCTTAGCACAACTTACATAAATTTTAGTTTTTATTTAAATAATTATGAAAATATTCTCTGAGTAGGAGATTACTAATTGTCTGCTTAGTTGAACATATATTATTCTTAACAATCATTGTAAATCAAAATCCAGATAAGAAGATTAAAAGATAATTAAAATAAAGTTGTGAAAGAGATTAAATGAATGCTTTTTTGAACAATGTATGCAAGAGTTAGAAATATTGCATTAATTGAGAAAGCTTTTTTGAACTTTCAAAACCGAGTTGATTACAGAACTTATCTTAATTTCTCTGGCAAACAGAAACAGTAGTTGGAAGAACAATTCTCTCCAATTTTTTTAGAACAAAGATTTGTGCACTACAATTATGAATGATTGCGACCAAATATCCATCATCTGCAGTCCGGATTCAGAGATTGATTTGTTGTGGATATTTACTTCAAGTATGAATTTATTGATCATAAGTTAAGAGTGAGTCTATGGTACTATGCATAGCACGGATTGGTCCGTACTACGGATCAATATTTTTGTTTTCAAAATTCTAACGGCCGATCTGAACCGTTCAACATAATTTTCATATGAGAATATACTTGTAGGCTAAATTTTCTATTTTTTAGAATTTTTTACTATCTTTTAGAATTTTTTTTACTATCTTTTAGATAGGTAGAAAATTACTATTTTTGGATGGTTCAGAATTTTCAGATCAAGTGATTTTCTATCTATCTTAAAAGTACCACCAAATGAAAAAACTACACTCTTATTAAAAAGAAGAGATTTTTTCTTTCTGGTTTAGCGTTCTTCATATAGTAAAAAAATTCGAAAAAATATAAAATTTAGTCTGCAAGTACATATTCATGTGGGGATCATGTTGAATGGTTCGGATCTACCATTAAAAATTTTAAAATAAAAATATGACTCCGTAGTACAGACTAATCCGTGCTATGCATAATACCATAGACTCACTCATAAGTTAATTTCATAGTTCAACATCATCATAAATTTATTTTGGAAACCCTACAGTTAAAATATAATTTTATAAAAGTATGATGTATACGCATCAGTATTGTAAAAAATTGGCTAAACAGCCGATTAATAATCGGTATTAATCGGCCGTTTAGTCGTTGGTGGTGGTCAAACTGTATATATCAGGTGGAGGAGTATTTGTGCAATTTTCCCATCAATCGGTCAATTATTTTCGATTATTCCTAATTATTCTCGTTTATTCCCGTTTAGTAGTTTTTTTGTGATTATAAGACCCGTAGACCTTTTAGTCGGTCATTTATTGAGTCATGATCCTGTTGGAAAAAATATTAACTAACGAACTATAATTAAATCTGAATTTTGATCAATAAAATAAATATCAATTATATTAAAATATAATTAAGAATATATTTAAAACTGTATTACCCAGAGTTGCCTAATGCAGACCTAAGGCAACTTTCCGTCCTAAGCGCATGAATAATCGGTTAAGCTTGCTTCAAGTTACGCTGGTATTCCTCTGCCTGTGGGCGCAACCGTGGTAGAGGTTGATGTAACTTCTTTCAACAATGATAGCAGAATAATATGTTTTCTATAAAGAAAATATTTGTTTGTGGGAGAATAGAAATTGAATTTATAATTATGGAACTAAGAGAAAGAGAGTATGTTCTTCAAATATCATATATTATTTATAGGTAAATGTGTATTTATGACATTGAAATTCACATTCATTATACATTATTGTTTCAAATAATAATGAAAATGAACGAGTCATATAATAGCTCAAACGGATAAATTCAATTGAATGAATTTAATGATTTTAAAGCTGACGCAATTCATAATTTATTTGCCTATAAATATTGCATTGATCACCAGTTCATATCTCATATATTATTGATTCGATCTTCTGTGGCGACAACAATGAACTTCTATGTAGAAATTGGATTAATGAAATTAAGTTACAAATAGCTCCACAATTTATAAAGATTAAAAACACTAATATTAAAATAAGTATTTATTTATATAAATTTTGTGTTTTCAAAATATATTTCTAACAGATCCGAATATATTGGGCTATTTAGTTCGTCAAATCGGCCGATTTTGTCTGATTAATGCTACATACTTTGTCTTTGTCTTATCTGAATATTTTCTAAATAGCTATTTTATATAACTTTATTAATTAATAAGAAAATTAAATTAAAATAAGTTTGATGAGTTAAATTAATCATTTTATTAAAATATGCACATCACTCTAATAAAAATATAAAATTGTCTGCACATAACTTTAATAAATTAATCATTTTATTAAAATTTTGAAACATTGAGATGGTAATAACAAATTTCGGATATCTAACTGAACACTAAATTATAAAATTTTGCTCCACGACAAAATCAAAATTAATCTGCTCTTATTCTAAAACCCTGTTATTCCGATCCCAGCCGTGGCACAAAAAACTTTTTTCCTTCAGATGCGTACATAAAAAACTTTGAACGGTTGTGATAGAAATAACAGAGTCCTGTGATCCCTTTGGAATAACAGCAGATTTATGTCCATAAATGTAAGATGGATATTTTGCACAAAGGTCAAGGATGTGGCCCAATACTACTAGTGGTGGTGCCCAGTTAATGCAAAATATATTATCTCGTTCACATTATTAAATTACTACTTTCTACAAACTGCTTCCTTCAACAACTACAGGTCCAATTATTATACGCCACATCATCACTTATGCAGCAGTTCGTAACTTTCGACTTGTGATTTCAAAATTATTATTTTTTTTAGTGGAAAAAAAAGCAAGCCGGACAATTAAGAGCGTCTGCCTCTGTTTCTTTCTATTCCTTTCCACTTCATCACTTAAGCCCATCGGACCTACTCTGGTTCGATGGGTGTAATCACCGTCAATTTGCTTTAAGATTCGTGTGAAATTCTTTAAGTTTCGTGCGAGTCTGTTTCAAGTTCGTGCGCGCAAATCTTAAATTAGATCGAACGGTCATTATGCTCGTTGAACCTAAAAGTAGGTCCGATGCCATTCTCATTCTTTGCGTTCGCTTTGTCTCTATCCAACATCACCTCGGTATAATAATCAAATTAGAAGTACTAAAGCTATCGAAGAATTATAGCAGGCAGCCTCGTTTTTCTCCTGCCCCTAAAAATACACTTGCTTCCATGCTTCCTTTTTGTCTTTTTGAACTTTGGATTTTGTGGGTTTATGGTATGAACTTTGGGTTTTGGGGAATTAAGAGCGTTCAATTGGGTTCTCTTGATCTGTGGTGTTGTGGTATCTGAAGAAATTGGGGTTTTAGAACTCAAATACTTATTTCTTCAGCAGATGACATGAATCATAACTTATTCTATATGTTTGTGCCGATGTGGTGTTCTTGTGTTACTCATTAGTTAAATCAAATACATAGAATCTGTTTGGATGTACTGAAAATTACACAACTGCCATCCGTATTTGTTTGATTTACTTACTTTCGTTGGGGTTTATTTAGTTGAAGATACAATCATGTGCAGCTTCGTTTGGCTTTTTGAGGTTCTATGGGTGGTAATTAAGACACTATTTGATCCCCAACTTTAGACTCTGTGTACAATTGTATACATGTAAGTTAAGATTTTCAAAGTTGGCACCAAAATGTTCAATTTTGGGATTAAGATTATCTAGTATGGCTTTTATGAAGCTGGGATCAAGATCTGGTACCTTCAGAAGAGAAGGGAATGACTGGTAAATATTTCTCTGTCATTTAAGTTTTTTAATGGGTATGAAGTACATGGTTTATGTATATATTTGGAAGTTGTTGCAGGGAAGGTTTATTATCCTTAGTGCATAAACATGAAAAACCATCTTTTGTACTATGTATTTATCATTTTTTGAAATAATGCCTTAATTGGTCCTATATGGTTCTTTTTCTGTAACAAAGGATGGGTTAAGGAGGGGTAGTTTGGGTATGTCCTAAGGAGTTGGGAAAGGCGAGCTGTTGTTTCCAAAATAGTGCATAAAGTCGATTTGTATTGCCAGTGCAAATTGGTAATGCTGAATAATGCATGATATTTTGTGGTTTCTTTGGGGAAGGGATTTTGAATGTTCCCATTTCATTCTCTTTAATACAAGTGCAATGTTCACTGAATAAAGCAACAGTGAAGCAATATTTTGTGGGTTTATGGTCTGATACAAAAAATGCTGATCTATCTTACTGATAGTCTGATACAAGTGCAATGTTCTCACTGTTGCTTCATTTAATCATTTAGTTGTTTATTTTTTTAATATTTTGTAGGTATAACATAAAGTACATATTGTATTGCCAGTGTAAATAAATAATGCTGATAAATGCATGATATTTTGTGGTTTTCTTGGGGATGAGATTGAGAATGTTCCCATTTCTTTCTATCTTCAATTTTTAATCAGGATTCACGTTACAAAATGCTGATCTATCTTACTGTACCTGTGCAATGTTCTTCACTGTTGCTTCATCTAATCTTTTAGTTGTTTGCTTTTATTTTTATTTTTTGTAGTTGCTTTTCATTATTGATCACTATGATATATAATGTTGTAGGTATTGCAAAACAAGGCTCAAAAGCGACATAACAGTAAAGATTGGTGAAGCAGTTTTTTATCTTCATAAGGTAAATATCTTTTGCATGGTTGTTATTTTTATTTGTCATTGCAGCATTGCTAGTATATGCCTATATTACCTCAGTGGTTCAGTTTCAATAAGCTTTTATGCATGCATGAACCTTTGACTAACCAATAACCAAAAAAAAAAAAGAGGAAAATTGCAACAGCGACCGGGAATTTACAGCAATGGTACCAACATGGATATTGTAAGAATTTACTGTTGTGGTACCGGACATGGAAGGAATAATGTAGAAGTATGATACCAAATTATTGGTGAAGGTTTTGACATTGAAATAGTTGATGTACCATACAAGTCAATACCATGTGGTTATACTGGAATGATTAGCTTTGCATTAGAATGGGGTGGAGCTAGAAAAATTATTGGAGGGGTAAAAAAGAAAAAAATATATATAGATACTTAATTTTTGTTGCTACATTTGCTTATATAAAACATTTATAATACATAATAAAAAAACACAATTTAACTAATAGAGTTATGTGTAATTTCACAATTACTTTGGTTCTATTTACATGTTTGTGTGTGTTTAAATTACCATAGTAGAAACAAACTTTTTTAACTACAAATTTTAAGTGCGGGGTGTGGTAACCTTCCACCCTGCATCTCTTTGGCTCCGCTCCCAGTATTAGTGCTGGTAGGTTCCTGTATATTATTGCAGGTACAAGTACTGAACTTACCAGTGACTGTACCAACCAAAAAGTTGAACTATAGGGGGTAATTTGGAATTCAGTGCTAAGTTAGCTGAAGGTGCATAATTGGATAGACTGAAAGTTACTGTACTGTTGTCATCCACACGGAGCAAGCTTTTATATTAACATTCCTTTTTCTTTCTTGCAGTTTCCTCTTGTTTCAAAAAGTGGCCTATTTGAAACCTTAATTGGAGAAAGAACCAAAGAAGGAGAAATAATTTCTCTCTTAGAGCTACATGACTTTCCCTTTGGAGTTGAAATTTTTGAGTTATGTGCCAAATTCTGTTACAGTTTCAAATTCGAACTGAATGCTACAAACGTGATCCCTCTCTTTTGTGCCTCTGTGAACCTCAGGATGGAGGAAGAAATCTCAGAGGGAAATTTGAAAGTTCAAACCCACAAGTTCCTTCACAATTCAGTTTTGAAAAGTTGGAGAAGTTCAATACAAGCTCTGCAATGTTGTCATAATAATTGGATCAAAGCAGCCAAAGACTTGCAAATTCTGGAGCACTTTGTTAAATCCGTTGCTGAAAAGTGTTTATCAACCCAACAAGAATTGGTAATTCAGCATCTTAGTTGGAATGGTATCCAACTGGTAACTCCAACAAGAATTGGTGTGGAAATGGGTCCAACAGATACTAGTATAAATTGGTGGTATGCTGATGTGGCAACTCTACCTCTTCCTTTGTTTGTAGCCGTAGTATCTCAATTGGAAAATTTGGGGATGGATCAAGAAAGTATTACTGGGGCTGTGTTTTATCTTGCAAAGAGGTGCATACCAGGTCTTAATAGGCGGGAAAGTAGTACCGAGCTCGGTAGGCCGTTATTGGTGGAAGAAGAACAAAGAACCTTAGTAGAAGAGATTGAGAAAATACTACCTTTTCAAAAAGGCACAAGTTCATGTAAGCTTCTCTTCGGCCTTCTTAAAAATGCAAAACTTTTGAATGCAAGTGATGCTACCATGTACAACTTGGAGAGGCGTATTGGAATGCAACTCCACGAGGCAAATTTAGAGGATTTATTGATACCAAACTTCTCTAATTCGGTAAATGATGAAGTAATGTACGATGTGGGTTGTGTGCATAGACTACTTCACCATTTTCTGTCCATGGATAAGATAATTAGTGGAGGTATCCAGTCTGAAGGGATCAATGAAGATGTCCAGTTGTTGGCGATCAATGGAGGTGTTCACATGGCAGGGTCCGATGTCAATTCAAATGCTCTAGTTAGGGTTTCATATTTAATTGATGCATATTTGGCTGAGGTGGCATCTGATTCAAATTTGAAATTTGAAATATTTAGATCTTTGGCTGCAGCTATACCGGAGTATGCACGGCTGACATGTGATCAGTTGTATAGTGCTGTTGATATATACTTTAAGGTAATTTAGAATTTTAATCTTGATGTGATGGGACTTGTCACTTTTGAGTATATAATGTATGAAGCTTTACAGTTCCTCAATTTAGTATTTTACAGCAGGAAATTTGTTTGTAAAGTGTTGTCCCTATGAGACTCATATGAAAGTTTACATATTTTGAAATTGTACTAAAAATGTTCCATACATACTAATGTGTAGCAAATAGCAATTGTGTATTTATAGCACTTTGCCTGTTGTGTACCAGTACCAACATAACTATCAAGTTCCATCCCGAAACTTCATATCCCAGTACTTCCCAGCATGAAAAAAACAAGCCCTTTTAACATATAAATGTCTACTATCTACTATACCTATGGTCTTTAGCTGCTTATGCCAGCATGGTCTGACAAATGCTTGTGCTTTTATTATGGTTTATTTTTTTTATCATTTTTCAGTCAGTGAACATTAGCAAAACAAACCAAGTTAAGAAAATTTCAACTACGTCAAAAAATATCGTATCAGTACAAAGGAACACAATAGCATACAACACCAAAAAACTCAAATCATGAGGTATATTGAATTAAAAAGATTAGATTTTGAAAGGGCCCATGAAGTTATAAGTTCTGTAATCATTTTTGTTATGTTTTCATTTATAGGCACATCCATGGCTCACGGATTCAAAGCGTGAGACTCTATGCCGACTCATAGACTGTGAAAAGCTCTCTCTAGAAGCATGCGCACATGCAGTGCGAAATAACCGCCTACCTCTCCGCACAGTTGTTCAAGTGCTCTTCTTCGAGCAGCTGCGACTGCGCAGATTTGTCATGAATTATCTCCCTTTATCTGATGAAAACCCAGGCCATGGACACCAGCAGGCTAGGTTAGGGTTTGGGTTAGGGTTAGGGCTGAATGGGGATTTGGAATCCATGCAGGCTCGGGTGGTTCAACTTGAGGAGGAATGTGGGGTTATACACAGGGATATAGAGAGGTTGGAATGTAGCAGGAGTGGTCCAGGTTTACGGTTAGGAGCAGGGTTTGGTGCTTGTGGCAAAAGAGACGATGCGGTTGGCAGTAGTACTGAGTAGAATTGGGTTTTGAGTTTGGTGTACAGAGATCTATGATAAAACTTTGCTTATGTAAATCTCATCACTTTATTTGAAAATATTATTGATAGAATTTACTGTGAATGGCTTGCGAAAACCGAAAAGTGCTTGCTTGAATTGATTTTATTGATCCTTTCTGATGTTTATAGAAACTGTTTAAAATCAGTGAAATGTGACTCAAGGAAGAGCAGGGATAGATCAGATCCTCTGTCTATTGAATGTGAAATGTTTAATCTTTTTCACAATTTGAGAAACATCCTGCTTAATTTTTCCTCAATTCTCTACCCCCTCCACCCTTCCTTTCCTTTCCTTTCTCCTAATTTTTAAGACTCAAAATTCTGACATTAGGAAGATAACTTGTGTTTTTAATGCGGTTTTCATGCGGATTTTAATGCGGATTTATATGTGTATTTTAATTGAGAATAATCTACGGATACGAAATGAATAGTTGTCGGATAGTTGAGTTAATATGATAATAAATATTAAATCTAAAAATAATAGTTGAGTTAATATAACATATCAAATTTTAAATAATTGAGTTATTACGAGTTATTAGGATGAAACGCAGAAAATTTAATGAAGTTTTTAAGTTTGCAGAAGTGGCAATTATGCATGACTAATTGCTTATTAGTTCATAGCACCAATCCATTATCCTAATAGATTATATGATTTCCCTACCTACTAAATGCACAAATTGGCCCAAAATTCTTAGGCCGAAATCCTTGGGCTTAAACAAATCTGTATGAATTGAAAGTTGTTGAAAAAATTGTCCGCTGCTTCCGGTACGCAGAATGTTTCTTTAATCCCAACTGATCAAAACAAAATTAAAAAGGCGCTCGTGTCTATAAAAGAAATCAGAGATTAATAATTTGTTGAAAACTAGACACTTTTTCTGTTTCCGTATATCTGTATTTAATAATTTCTATAAATAAAAAATGTTCACAAAGGAGCTTCATAAGTAAATTTCTGTGGCACCTTTCACGTCAGGGGACATGTGACCGACATTTTTATTAGTATCCAAAGTTTAATACAAATTATTAATTATGCCCAGAATTCGACCCAATATCGGAAAATACCCAAGCCGGCTTGCTCTCCCCCTAAGCCGGCCATTTTCTGGCCTGCTTAGTCTTTTTTTTTTTAAACCCGCAAAAAACCCTATATATACCCCTTTTTCTCTCTCTCCTCTCACAATTCTCTCATCTCTCAATCGAATTCTCTCTTCTTTGAGGTAATTTTTTTTTATCTAATTTAATTTTTAATTTATTTATTTTAGGGTTTAGGTGTTAGAATTTAGAGTATATTGTTGTAATTTAGCGTAATTAGCAAAGTTGACCAATATTTAGTGTATTTTGGTCTTTTTTACCCTAATTAGGCTGATTAAGCGTAATTTTACTGAAATTAGCATAATTGACCAATATTTAGGGTATTTTCGTCTTTTTTACCATAATTATACTAATTAAGCTTAATTTAGTGTAATTAGCACAATTGACCCATATTTAGTGTATTTTGGCATTTTTTACCCTAATTAGGCTAATTAAGCGTAATTTAGTGTAATTAGCACAGTTAACCAATATTTAGGGTATTTTGATATTTTTTACCATAATTAGGCTAATTTAGCGTAATTTAGTGTAATTAGCACAATTGACCAATATTTAGGGTATTTTGGCCTTTTTTACCATAATTAGGCTAATTAAGCGTAATTTTATTGAACTTAGCACAATTGACCAATATTTATCGTATTTTGGCATTTTTTTTACCATAATTAAGCTAATTAAGCGTAATTTAGTGTAATTAGCACAATTGACCAATATTTAGGGTATTTTGGCCTTTTTTACCATAATTAGGCTAATTAAGCGTAATTTTATCGAACTTAGCACAATTGACCAATATTTATGGTATTTTGGCATTTTTTTACCATAATTAGGCTAATTAAGCGTAATTTAGTGTAATTAGCACAATTGACCAATATTTAGGGTATTTTGGCCTTTTTTTACCATAATTAGGCTAATTAAGCATAATTTTATCGAACTTAGCACAATTGACCAATATTTATGGTATTGTGGCATTTTTTTACCATAATTAGGCTAATTAAGCGTAATTTAGTGTAATTAGCACAATTGACCAATATTTAGGGTATTTTGGCCTTTAAAACCATAATTAGGCTAATTAAGCGTAATTTTACCGAACTTAGCACAATTGACCAATATTTATGGTATTTTGGCATTTTTTTACCATAATTAGGCTAATTAAGCGTAATTTAGTGTAATTAGCACAATTGACCAATATTTAGGGTATTTTGGCCTTTAAAACCATAATTAGTCTAATTAAGCGTAATTTTACCGAAATTAGGTTATTTTAGACATCAGGATGCCTAGAGCACGGTCTACCCCGCTTCCAATAGTGGACGAGCCGATCAGTACCAGCAGCACGGAGCACATCAGTCCTCTCTTGTGGATTCCCCACAGCGAGCACCGAGTCTCACTGGCTTCTCGTGAGGTACGTTCCTTTTTTTAGATTTTCTTTAAATTTTGTTGGATTTAAATTTTATTATGTTATCACCATGCGGATTACCTTTTTCAACGTAGGACACGGGTCTCTTAGATGTGAAGTTGCGATGCGTTCACATGCAGTATTACGAGGTAATGGAGCCGTACCTCGTCAACTTGGGTCTCTACTAGGTTGTGGACATCGTGCGGGCTGAGAGAAGCATCATCAATGCATCTCTCATCGCTGGACTGGTGGAGCGATGGTGTCTCAAGACGCACACGTTTCACATGCCATTCGGAGAGATGACAGTGACTCTCCAGGATGTGAGTGCTCTTTGGGGTTTGCCTATCCGTGGCACACCCGTCGGCGGCGTCTCTGACAGCACCAAATTCGTAGGTTATGTCGAGGAGTTGTTGAGAGCTGAGCCTTCCTATATCATTGGGGACCATGGGAGGTTGAAGTTCCATTTGCGGATGACGAAGTTACGGTAGCACTTCAGCGCGGGTCTCTTGGCAGATTTCACCGAGCTGGAGATTCAGAGGTAAATTTTATAACTTGTTTCTACTAATCAATTTATAATACGAGGATTATATTATAATTTTTATATGTTTTGTATTGCAGATATACACGGGGCTACGTGATGGACCTTTTTAGTTCTGTCATGTTTCCTGATTCCAGCGGTGACCAGATGCCGATGATGTATCTCCCGCTGCTGATGGAACTTGAGCGGTCGTCGCCGTACAACTGGGTGGGGCTGTCCTGGCGTATCTGTACCCCCACCTGTGCCGTAGTAGTGAGGTAAGTCACCAACTCTTAATTTAGTGTAAATTATTTAATCAATCAATCCATCAAAATACACTGACGTGTAATGTTCTTGAAAATGCAGCCGAACGTGAAGCAGATGTATCGGCCGTACTCCTGCTTCAGCACTGGTCGTGGTCACGGCTACCGGTGGGCCGTCCTTTCCCTTATGAGGCGCCGGATTAGGGAGAGCCGAATGTGTTTAGATGCCCGGCATATGGTAAGAAGTGGCACGGTTTCCACCACTACTCGGATCGGACCCACGGTGCTACCGTTGGGATCAGGCCAGTCCGGTCAGAGCTTCAGAGTTTGCCTGAAGCTCTTGTTGAGTGGATGCCGTACGAGCAGTTGTACACAGAGAACCTCTTGCCGGGCAATGTGGGTGACGAGCAGGAGCTGGATATGTGGTTCTACCGATGTCCACTCATACACTTCTGGGTAGTAGAGCACTACTATCCATATCGGTGCTCTACCAGTTTGGTCGACCGACGTTCATTCCCGCAAACCCATCTTTGCCGAGGTCCACGCACAGAGACCTGCACAAGTAAGTCGTAGCCTATTGTCAAGGACCTCATATTACTTGATAGCTTTGTATTGCAACTAACGTATTCCTTACATAATGAACCACCGAGGGCGACTGATAAGGACTGGAGCACCCATTATGATGCATACTACAGGACGGCCCAGGATCCTCAGTATCTGGACTTCTATCACGAGCCAGATGCAATTCAGCAGACCCAGGGAGATCCCCAGTTGAGGTACGATACTTGGTACATGCAGATCTGCATGGCCAGTGTCTATCTGCAGGGCGATTACGGTGCCATCTCCGCGACAAGATCCAGAGTGATGATGGTTACCATCCCAGCGGCCGTTCATTCGCTCGCAACGTAAATCACCTAAAACTACATAGTTTTTCTCTAACTTAATAGTTCATCAAGGTTTGATCTGACATGCCAATTTTGTTTCCGCTTTTGTCGGAGATCAAGGAGTGCGCTCATGGGATCTCCACGATGGGCAAGAAGAACTGGCGATATCTTGGGTACCGCATTCTCAAGAAAAATGCAAATGCGGTTGAGGATGCTGGGCACGGTGGGAAGATCATCACGATGCTGCGAGACGCCGGAGAGAACATCAACTGGCGTGAGATAGATCCGACCGAGCTTGACCCGGGCCCGATTATTGGACAGGAGATGCCACTTTCTCCCGATTCGCATCCAGAGTGGGACTACCATGATTGGGTATTGTCCAACATTGCGTGGCAGGCATGGTACGACGAGCATGGACGTCCGGTGCAGACTCAGGTATGTCATACTTCAGTATCGGTCAGGTTTTAATAAATTTCTTCATTCATATCAAATTTAATAATTTATGTGTATGATTACAGGGTCCGACAGAGATGCCGCCACAGCCACCACCTGCGGGGATCGATACTTCTGATATGGAGTCCCTCTCGTACAATCTCCAGGACTACTACAGGATATTCGATGATGAGTTCAGCTCGACACCGAGGGTACCCCGATATGGCACAGAGATACCGCATGATGGAGAGGCTAGTGGTAGCGGGTCTCATACTCAGCCTGCATTTGGGATTGAGCTCGCCGCATCTATCTTCAGTACACCTCCAGTACAGCCAGTCTCCACGGGCGATGCCAGATGGGATACCGTCGAGCAGATACTCAGGTCTGCCGATGCCCCAGATGAGGCCGAGAGAGACGGAGCCTGGTCGCGCTGGCGCCGGGCGAACGCCGGAGTATCGCCTCAGCGATGGTCCCCCTCTCCGTTTTAGTTGTATTTTTACTAGTTTTGTACTATTTATATTTGGTATACTATTTATGTTTGGTATATTTGGATGAGTGAGCCTATGGTGCTATGCATAGCACGGATGACTAGTGTACTACAGCTCAATATGGTACTTTTTAAAATCCTAACGGTCGATCCAACCGTTCAATGTGATAATCATATGAATATGTACTTGCAAACTAAATTTTATATTTTTTTCGAATTTTTTTACTATTTTTTAGATAGGTAGAAAAATTAGTGTTTTCTGAAAATTCTGGACCATCAAAATTCTACCTATCTAAAAAAATAGTAAAAAAATTTGAAAAAATATAAAATTTTGTTTGCAAGTACATATTCATATGGTTATCACATTGAACGGTTCGATCGACCGTTAGGATTTTAAAAAGTACCATATTGAGCCGTAATACACTAGCCATCCTTGCTATGCATAGCACCATAGGCTCACTCTATTTGGATTATCCTATATTTCGGTTCTTGTGTAGGTGTACTTTTATGGTACTATTTTCATATTTTACAGATAAAATAAATTATCATGATAATGCTAAACAGAAAATATTACAACATTAAAATAATAGTACAACATAACAAATAAACAAAAAAATATGTTAAACAACAAAAATAAACTCATCAAGATTAAACCGACATTTTTATTAATATCCAAAGTTGAATAAAAAATAATGCGGGTTTAAAAAAAAAAAAGAGACTAAGCCGGCCAGAAAATGGCCGGCTTAGAGAAGAGTAAGCCGGTCATTTTTTGGCCGGCTTGGGTATTTTACAATATTGGATCGAATTCTGGGCATAATTAATAATTTGTATTAAACTTTGGATATTAATAAAAATGTCGGGACATGTGATGTGCACCACTTTAATAAAGGAAGGCAACTGGACAATACATATGCACTTCAAAAAATATATCAGAATTGAAAAAATGCTTTATCATCCGAGATTTTTATTAATATCCAAAGTTTAATATAAATTATTATTTATGTCCAGAGTTCGAACTTTTAGCTAAAAATGTCCAAGCCGGCCACAAAATAGCCGTTTTAGGGGTAGGAGTAAGCCGGCTTACTCGTTTTTTTTTTTTTAGACACTAGGAAGAGCAAAATAAAAAAATCTAATACCGAATTTGAATTTTTGTTTAAATTATTTGATAGATTACTTTTTTTTATATATAATTAGCATATTTATACTAAAATATGCTAAATTACTTGAAATTATGTTGAATTACACTATATTAAGTTAAATTACACTAAATTACATTACGCTAAAATACGGTAAATTGCGCTAAATTTCATATGAATAGGGACGAAATTTTCACTGAAAAAGCAAAAAATGACAGCGAAACTTCAAACGGTCATAAAACGGCGCTTGAGTGTCCGATTTCAGCAAATGACCACTTTTCAGAAAGCTTGCAAAAATGCGCATGCGTCCGTGCCTGCTATGTTGGATTTTGAAATTCATAATTGCCAAAAAACTAAGGGAAGAGCCTCAAAACTTGAGTTGAAGTTTCCGATTAAGATTTTCATTTATATTATTCAATCTAAGTAGCTTAGTAAATTAGTTACATAATGAACTTGTAGAATACCAATTTTTACTATTTTTGGAATTTTTTTACTATTTTTCATGATTCATGAAAGATGGCACAGAATCGGTCTACTTTAGCGTAATTAGCGAAGTTATTGTAATTTAACGTTTCAACATAATTTATTGTAATATAGTGTAATTCAACATAATTTCCGGTAATCTAGTGTATTTTAGTATAATAATGTTAATTATAAATATAAAAAAAGTAATATAACAAATAATTTAAATAAAAAATTCAAATTTTCAGTGTTAGATTTCATTATTTTGCTCTTCATAGTGTCTCTAAAAAAAAAAAAAACGAGTAAGCCGGCCACAAAATGGCCGGCTTACTCCTACCCCCTAAGCCAGCAATTTTCTAGCCGGCTTGAGCATTTTTAGCAAAAAGTTCGAACTCTGGACATAAATAATAATTTCTTTTAAACTTTGGATATTAATAAAAATCTCGGCTTTATCAGACAGCATTTTTCTCTGGCCCAAGCCTTTTTTTTTTTTTCTTTTGCTTTGAGCCTTTGTCCGAATCCTCTTTCATTATTATAATTTTTAATTAAACCAACTCTCTGTGCTGTAGATCCCCCATTTTGTGTACTCAATGGTGTCTCCATCCTTTAAATTTTGTTCCCTGAGCTCCCTTTTGAATTTCGGCTTGTTTCTTTCCCTAATTTTCATTGATTGATTTATAGAATTTTGTTATAAATTTGATTTCATGAAAATCACTATTTAGTTTTCAAGATTTTCAAGAAACTTATTCTCTTAGGTGCTTCTTCACCAAATCAATTGATTTAAAGTACTAGAGCATACTTCTCAAATTATTTATATGAGATTAAAGCTCCTAAGTAGTTTAAATTCTTAAACCAAAATCCCTAGGTGAGCTCCATAGAGTCTCCTTTATTTTTAAGAACAATAATACTCTAAAAAAGATAAGCTCCATAGAGTCTCCTTTATCCTTTATCATTTTCTATCCTTTTCTTTCTCCACAGCTAGCAACTGTATTCTTTATCACTTTAAAGTGTTACTTGTTGTCTCCCATTTGCTATAAATAATTATCATTTGCACCTGGTTCATAGGTGACTTGAATTGTTAATGATTTTTTAATAAAACTGTGTCAATCCGTATCTTAAACGTGTCGAAACGTTACATATCTTGGTTAGAAGATTATCTTTATATTTTGTTTAACGTGTTGTTAATGAGAGTAAAATATTTTTTTTAATCAATAAGTTAATATTAATCAGTTAGAAATATATATTACAGATATTTCAAATTAATAAAACCCTGAAAAATTTAATAACGACATATTCATTTTATACTGCATGCTTCACATCAAACATTTGATGAAATAGTTTATTTTGAGTGAAGTTGTATAAACAAAATATAAAACTATATAACCATCATTTTTGTTTAAATTATCTGATTAATTAATTACGCTACGTAGACATATATGTTGTTATTATCCACAAAATAAATATAAGTGTAGCTTATTTAAAAATATAAAGTTAAACCAATGCTGAGGAATTAATTATGTAAGGTTCTTAGACACATATTTTTTTTACTATTTCATAGCTACAGTATCGAAAAAAAGTATGTAAAGTTCTTAGAACCTTTTTTGTCTTTTATCATTTTTTATTTGTTTCTTCTCCAAAGTTTGGCACAAATTCCTTGCTTAATATTAACTGCATTTTTTATCGCTCTAAAGGGTTACTTGTTGTCTCTTCCCTAATTATTTTGAGATGAATCTTACACAGAGGCGAATCTACATATATTGAATGGGGTCAATTGACCCCCATTCATTTTGAACTTTTTTTTTATTTATATCTTATTTTAATATAATTTAAAGTAAAATATTATGGATAGTGTGAAATTGACCCCCATTCGTAGCACGAAAATTTTATATATTTGACCCACATAGTCTGAAAGGGGCGGAAGTCTGGCTCCGCCCCTGATCTTACACACACATACATAGAGGTTTACTATGGTGGGGAACAACGGTCCGTATCGTGGTCCACATGCGAAACGTGATGTTTCTAGTGAACTACAAGTTACTAATATTAAATTATTAATTATTAGTTGATCTCTTCAATTAATTAGTAGTTTGTCTTCAAGCATGTGCATCAATTAATTAATTAAAAAACTAACCCAACTTATTTTCAAGAAATAATAAATAAACTAAACAAGTAACTTTCATATTAACTAATCATATAATTGGTTAGTGGTACATCTTTATAAATTGGATTTTCTCTGCTAAGATATAGTCAAATAAGTTTTGAACCATCGCCAACAGTGTTTTAATTAATTGCGGCACAAAAGGTGAGATATTAAAAAGAACCATAGTTCTACATGTTTTAATTAAATACGGCTTTATATAAAATTAAATGCGGCTCAGAATACTAGTACGTACTTTAAAAAAAAATTTCAAATTTATTAATATAATTTATAAAATAATGTGAAATATCAATTTTGCCAGTTGCATGTGATATGGCCATCAGTCATGTAGGTGAAGTCACTGTTCATACGTCATATTTCAGAAAATTATGTTGCAACTTTCAGTTCAAATGCAACCAAGAGTATTTAATAGCATTAACTCACAATACATTTACAGATGGAAGTTAATGTACTTGCTATTTTTTATTTTGATATAAGTAAGAATTCTAGATGACTTGCCAAGTGCCAATCTTTGTTTACTATTCCTTCTCAATCTTTGTCATCATTGTCTTATCCTCCGATAATTTCTTTAGCTGAAGCAAAACTGGAGTGAGCTGGTCTGTTGAAAATTGAGAAGAAATTAAGCAAGGGGCTGAAAACAACAATGAAAGGAAAAGAAGGCGGCGGGGACATGGGCTGTCTGGAAGGAAAGGAACCGCAGAATATTCTCCTGCCAGAGCACTTCTTAATCAATGCAGCGGCAATCGACATACACAACTGGATGTTATTCGCCTAGTAAGCAGTCCGAAAGAGGAGGCCTACTTCTTGCTATGGCTTTTTTAGTTCTGTTAGCGGATCTTTTATTAGTTGAGCTTTGTAATAATTATGGACCTTAGGTGGTGTTTAAATTTCTTTTTTTACATAATTAGGATTCATTGCAGGGTTCACTTGAACAGGTAATGAACATTGTAACTATTTTATTAGCATCAATATATTTCTTAGTGGAAAATTTCCACTAACCCTCAAAAAGAAAGGAAAAGAAAAAAAAGAAAAGTAAAAAAGGAAAAGAAAAAGGAAAATGAAAAGGAAAAGGAAAAGGAAAAAAATGACCTACTAGATTTTTTCTTACAGTAGCTAGCATTTGTTTCCTTAATTATTTCAAAAAGTCACTTAATTAGTGGGAGCAGCATAATTTAACTTACGAAAACAAATATAATTAGACTAAGCACCAGTTTGCTTTCCGACCTGTTCGCTGTTGTCTCCAAAAGTGGTTAGTAAAAAAGTTATAGCATCTTTAATTCACACATTTACTTTATTAAAAAAATGTAAAAAACTATTTTCTTTATGACAATTGTAGCGTACATTTAATTTTCATACTATATCCAACTATAAAAAATTTAATTTAGAATTGGGACATCTAGATTTGACTTTGAAATGTAGTGAAATACTTTTGTATGTGTTTAAGTCACAAATTATTTCCATCGTGACAGTTGGAAGTGAAAAGTTGTTCAAACTCATGAGTATAGTAATAGCGATTCTTTGGAATCTAGGCTAAGCCATTTGAATTAGAAACCCCATTATATCAAGACATGAATAAATGTCAAATAAGTAGTAATAAAACCAACAGATAGTAGCCTTAAGCCACTAGATGAAGTTTTTATAATAAGATAAAATATTCAATCATGATAACAATACATAGAGGATTACTGAGATGACACGCGCTGAAAAGTTTTAAATTTTAAAATTCTCATTTTTCCATATAACTTATTTTATTAGATTGTCAAAAGTAATTTAAATATTTCTTACTAAAATTTAACGTACTTGGAGCATAACACTAACTTTTTTATTAAACGTCAAATAAACCCTTAGTGAAGAGAAGCATATTCTTTCTACTTGTTTGGCCTCAACTTTCTTCCTAGACCAAACTCGATGTGTCTCCTTTACAACTCATTGGTTTTTTTTCACAAACAACAATACTCTTATAGTAAATTATCTAGAGTGTCCTTTATCTTTTATCATTTTCTATATATCTATTTTTTTCTCCACAGCCAGCAACAGGTGCATTCTTTATCACTTTAAAGGGTTTACTTGTATAATTATCTTCTACACAGATTCATAGGTGAGCTGAGTTATTAATGAATTTTTTAATCAAATTGTGTCATTCCGTGTTTTAAATGTGTCAAAACGTGCCATATCTTAAACATGCTGATTTCATGAAACTTGAACACAACATCCTTAAGGACACAACACGTCTCATTTCTACAAAATTCTATAGTAATAAAAGTAAGAGATTTATTTTTAGTGCAATCGGCACACATCATATCTAGAATTTGAATTATTTGTATCGTCAAAAGAGAACGGAGTAGGTCCGATGCCCACCGACCTACTTTTAAGTTCAACGAGCATGATGACCGTCCGATCTAATTTAAGATTTGTGCGCACGAAAATTGAAACAGACACGCACAAAGTTTAAAGCGTTCTGCACGAATCTTAAAGCAAATCGAAAGTGATTAAATCCATCGAACCAGAGTAGGTCCGATGGGCTCCGATGCCCATCGGACCTACTCTCAAGTGTCGTAAAAAAATATTCATTTGCATGTACTACGTATCCATGCAAATGAAGCCGATACAGGTGACCGGCCTGATGTTAATAACTCTTATTTGCATGGAACTCATGCAGTTGATCAACTGAACGTATGCACAAATCTCTTTTACATGGACTAAAAAATTGTCGCCCATACAATTAAATCTAATTTTGTCAGCTCCATGCCAGTGATTCTCATTTGCATTTTATATAATATTGTCCTAAACCATCATGCATGGTATAAGTTCAACAGAGTAGTTTTGAGTTTTGCAGCTCAATAAAAGATTGGGCCAGTCGCCGGTGTATAAAAAAAGAATATGAAAGGGTATTATTGATATGATTGAAATTTTATCTAATGAATAAACTAACCCAAGTTATTTAAAAAAAAAAATGATTGAAGCATCTCCCTCCTACTTGTTCAGAGCTACTTTCTTAGGCCTCCTTTGGCTTAAGTCACTCTTAATCCAGCCGAATATAATTTTTTAGACTGGATTAAAGCTTCTCCTTTAGCTTAAACTCTTAAGTCCAGTCTCACCCATTCCTTTAGCTGATTTCCCACCATCACATCTCCTTGGCTTTTTTTCAGACACGTATAAGATTCTTAGAGCCTTCTTTGTCTTCTATCACATTTTTATTTGTTTCTTCTCCACAGTTAGCACAAATTCGTTGCTTAACAACTGCATTCGTTATTCCATTAAAGGGTTACCATCTTTATCCCTTTATCCTTTTATAGGATTACTCTGGTGGGGAACGTGACATTTTAAGTGATTATTAATATTAAATTATTAATTACTAGTTTATCTCTTACTCAACCGACCAATGTGATTAAAAGTCGATTCTTATTGTTCCATTCATCGAGTCGGCGCTTCAATAGTTACTAGTTTGTCTTCAAGCTTGTGCATCAATTAATTTAATAAACTAACGCAAGTTATTTTCAAGAAATAGTAAATAAACTAAACAACTGAGCTTTCATAAACCTCGAGAGATCTGCTTTGACCAAATGAACAAATTGATAACAGGTACAATATATTTGGATTATTGAAGAATATAAATCTCGATTTAACAAGGAAATTGTAAAATAACAATGAAATTTGATAAAAGTTCAGATTGATACTTCAGCGATAATGAAAAAGATAATCTAAGATACTTGAATTCTGAAGTCTAAGTCGTTCTCTTCCCTTGATTGATTTGCTTCATTTACAGCTTCTTAACTTTTTTTACAAATTAACAAGTATAAGGTTCTTAGAACCTCCTTTTGTCTTTTCTCATTTTTTATCCGTTTCTTCTCCACAGTTGATACAAATTTATTGCTTAATAGCAGCTTCATTCTTTATTCCTTTAAAGGGTTACTTGCTGTGTCTCCAAAGAACTTGGGTAGTTTATTTATTATTTGTTTAGTTTATTTATTATTTCTTGTTTTCATTCTTCATTCTAGGGTTAGTTTTCTCCAAAGAACTTGGGTAATTAAAGGGTTAGTTTTCTTTGGAGAAAACTAACCCTTTAATTACTAGTTTGTCTTCATTCTTCATTCTTCATTTGTTTAGTTTATTTATAATAAATAAACTAACCCAAGTTCTTTTCGCAAGTTAACCATGCTGCTACAGTTAATTCATCGAATCTCATTATTTTTTTACTTATTTCAAAAAGTCACTTAATTAACGGTAGCAGCATGGTTAACTTGCGAAAACAAATAAAATCAGTTTGCTTTCCAGCCTGCTTGCCTATATAATGAGACCATCTAATCGGCACTATCTAGTAATATCCTCAAACACTGGTGCATACTAATTTCAAAAGAGAGAACAAGAGAGTGAAATGGCTGAGGCGGTTGTGAGTGTGCTGGGCAAGCTTGCTGTTATCATAGCGAACGAAGCACAGTTCTTGGGTGGGGTTGGGAAGAAAATCGAATGGGTGCAGCGTGAGCTCACCCGAATCAAGTGTTGCCTGCAAGATGCAGACTCGCGTAAAGGAGATGAGAGAGTGCAGAACTGGCTGAATGAGCTCCGCGACGTGGCCTATCGCATCGAGGATGCAACCGACACCTTCTTTCTCCATGTTGGATATACAGATGCCAGATTTTGTCAAAAACTCAGAAGGCTGTGCAACAAGCCCCGGGATTTGTATTTCCTCCACAAGTTTGGCACTAAGCTCGATGACATCCAAAATCTACTCAAAGAGATCTCTAAAAGCAGGGTTACTTATGGGTTCAGTGACCTGAAAGACAAGAGCAAGGGAGATGCTGATGTCATAATGCCTCACCGGAGAGCTACTTATCAAGAAGTTGACGAAACTGTAGTAGGCATGCAGGCTGACAAGAACAACATTCTGGAGCTGCTACGCCCTCAGAAAACACCAAGGCGGGCAGTCATAACCATCGTGGGCCCCGGCGGTCTAGGGAAGACTACGCTTGCACATATGGTATACAAAAGGTAGGTGGAGAATTTTCTTTTTCAATTATGTTTTATTGAGATAAATGTTGACAACAATTTATCATAATAAGAGTTAGTCAAACTTGTTATCTATAGCAACGATCAACTGCTACCTTTTTTTTATTGAAAGCTTTGTAGAGGGGTGAGCGGGGCTCGAACACCTCGACCTTTGAGTATCCAACAGTCCTAGGATAACTGCTACTGCCGATATAAATATTTATTTTGAGGATTTAATAGTTTATCATATCACCTCAACTATTCAATAATTGCTGATTTCTTAATTAGTAATACACATTTCCAGCAATCACTATTAATTGTCCAAAATCGTGCTACAATTCAATCTAATAATAAATCTTGTTTGCTTGTTTAACCAGTGCCAGGGCCGATTTCAACTATCATATAATGTTGTCAATCTCTCAGCAGTTCAGTTTAACTGATCTTTTGGGAAAGATGCTACAAAAAGATTCTATACGGGAGAACCAAGCTGTGGGAGACTTATTCAATGAGCTCAAAAGTTTTTTAAGTAACAAAAGATATTTGATTATTCTAGATGATGTGTGGAGAGATGATCTGTGGAATCAACTAAAGGATGCATTACCTGATGACAACAACGGTAGTCGTGTTCTAATGACCAGTAGATCTATCGATGTTGCTACATCAGCCGACTCCCAAATGATACCATATGAACTCAACTTCTTAGATAATAGTAAAAGCCTAGACCTACTCCTCAAAAAGGCTCTACCTTACCAAGAACCTCAAAAATGCCCTATCGATCTCCTTGAGCTTGCAGAGAAACTATCAAATAAATGTAAGGGGTTACCGGTACCTTTGGGTTTGGTAGTATTAGATGGTATCCTTTCAACTAAAGGACCATTCTACACTGCGTGGGAAAGGGTGTTACAAACAATGAATTGGTACTTAGACGGCAGCGACTGCATGCCAATCTTAGCAATGAGCTACGAAGATATGCCATATTATCTCAAGACATGCATGCTTCCAATATCTTGCTTTTTTTCCGGAAGACCATGTGATTAATGCAAAATGTCTGATCAGAATGTGGATAGCAGAAGGGTTCATACCACTCGAGGGTAGGCCAACAATAGAGATAATGGCGGAGTACTGCCTCGAGGAACTTTGTAAAAGATAATATTTTTTTCTTTTTTTTTTCCCAGGCAACTGTATAATCATTGCAAAATCTTTTGTCACAAACTCTTTTCCAAAAAATAAAAGTTCCTTCACCTGTTATGACAAGTATCATACACCTCGTTCTAATTTTATGATTTATTCTCTAATAATAGCTTTTTCTTCGGAAACCCTTCTACCTAGTACATGTTCTCAATTTCTTAAAAATAGAGGGAAGAAAATCTTCTTCTCAATTAGGTATCTTTCACTTCTGTTTCAAAAGAAATCCCACATACAATTTTATACTAAAACGCAGCTCCAACAACAAAATTGAAATTTTATTTTTAAGAATTGGATGGTGCAAGATAATAACTTTTGCTTGAGGGATTATAATTTTTAAACCAACATATACGCACATTGAAATAGTTTCCTTCAAATCTAGCTTAGAGTAGAATTTACAAAACTACTTATTTTTTTACTTACGTACAAATTCATTAATTGTATATTTAATTTCAATGCATCTTAATAATCAGCATAAATTAATTGTATCTTTCAATTTATATAGGAATAAATAAGTCTAGCTAGATATACAAACCTTTATAATTATGACTGCAATATATACTTTCTGTATTTCCTGACTTGTTTACAAACAAAAATTAATTCAGGAGTATGGTTCAAGTATTAAGCCGACATGCGAATGGTTTGATCCAGCACATCAAGGTCCACGATTTTATCCGCGACTTGGCAATGAATGAAGCCAGGCTTGAAAACACAGTCACGGTTTTCTCACAAGCTTCGGCTAACAACATGCCCGACAGAATAATCCGACGTGCTTCACTTCAAGCCAAAGAGGAGAATTTACAATTTATTGAATATGTAGGTCCAAATACCCGTTCTTTATTTTTGTTCGATACATATAGATATTTTAAAACGAGCTTAGATTGCTCTAATTTAGGCTACTGAAAGTTCTAGAAATAGTGGGTAACTATTGGGACAAAATTGAATTAAAATCATTTGATGAGTTGATTCACCTGAAATACTTGGGGCTTAGAAACTGTAAAATTAAGAGCTCTTCTTTTCATCGTATGAAAAGTCTCGAAACTCTGGAATTGCGAGGGAGTGGATTTGGCAAATTTGATGGCTTATGGACAATTAGTACATTGAGGCATGTACTGGTTGACTTTGGGGGTGACATTCGTGGACCAATACCAAAGGGTACCATAATAAGGAATCTACAGACCCTGAAGTGGGTAAGATTTCAAGATGTATGTGATGCCAAGTTGCCCAACCTGCGTACATTAGGAATTAGAAATTATTCTAAAAAATGGGTATCAATGACTAATCAATTTCAAACATTGCGCAACCTGCGTAAATTTGGTTTTGATTGTAATTCTAAAATCCCGATGGAAATGGTTTATCCAAAAGCACTTCCAAATTATCAAAATTTGCAATCCTTATACTTGGAAGGAGAATGGCAAGAGAATATCAATGTAGATGCTAGCTTGCTTCCACCACAGCTCATTAAACTCTCGCTTAAGAAATCCCGCCTTAATCATAATCCAATGCCGGAGCTTGGAAAGTTGAATAGCCTAAAAAAACTTTGCTTGAGATATGATGTGTTAACTAAAGATTGGGAGGCTCCAATAATTTGTCCAGAAGGATTCCGTGCCTTACAACACTTCGAAAGTGACTGATGAGAACATCATGGAGTTGACGGTGGCACAGGGGGTCATGCCAAAGCTTACATACCTCAAGGTACGTTACATCACCATGGTGCACCTGCCTCCTGAGCTACAGCACGTGACAGTTGAAAATGGTAATTAATATTCTTGATTTGGTCAAGTGGTAATATCTATCACAGTCACCACCTACTTTTTCCTTTCACTTTTTTTGAGTCCGGCTACTATAACACTATTGTCATTTCAAACTAAATAACACCACATCTTAAACCATTGGATCTACTTTAATATTCGTGCAAGACACTAGTGTCATTCCAGCGCTATCTTGTACACGAATATTAAAGTAGATCTAATAGTTTAAGATGTGGTGTTATTTAGTTTGGAATGACACTAGTGTTATAGTAGCCGGACTCACTTTTTTTTTTTTCAATTTGCCTTTTCTTTTCTGTACTATTATTCTTTTCACAGACGAACTATATGAAAATTTGATGCATTAATTTGTACATGCTGGCGTTGATCTTTATACTCTCTTTCTTCTATATTTTTTTTCCTGCTTTGGCTATCAGTGTACGTACAACAATAGATGCATCTTGATTTTAAAATGAGTACTAGCAGGGGCGGATGCAAGATTTTGATCAGGATAGAATAAGAAATTATTGAATTGGATTTCGAATTGAATTTAATTGGACCGTATCTTATATAATTTACCAAATTTAATATACAATGGGCCAGTTATTTTAATTGGGCTGCAGGGTAGGGCAATATCAATTTTCAGGGTAGGGCAAAGGCCCAAAATTCAGTCTTTGTAAATTAGTTTTGGATTTTCAGAGTAGGGCAGTTGCCCTACCTTGTGCTAGCTACAGTAGATCCGCCCCTGAGTACTAGTGCTAAGATATATTAGTGTTAAAAAAGAATAATTCGTTCTTCTTCTTCTTCTTTTAAAAAAAAAAAATATATTCTAATGTTTGTGTTGTTGAACATTATATTTCTTAAATTCAATTATCGTAAAAGATTTGTAATGAAGTCATCATGTGCTTTAACTTTTTTTCAATATTATCACAGAGTTAATGGATGAATTGGTAATTAATTATAAAAGTTATAATGTGTTCCTCTTTTAGCGCAACTTTATAATCTATTTTAAGGTAGAACTATTGTACGTAGGTCAAGTGATCCCCCAATGAATTGTTTTTATATATGGAGATCACTTGACTCCTCTATTTTGTTTGAATTTGAAAAATAAGGTTCCAAGATTTGAGATGAAGGTTGCTGGTACAAACGATCTTGTTTTTCGTTTGTTTGTTGGAAGTTTTAATTTCTATTTGTTTCAAGATGTTGAACTAGAAGATAGGCAGGATCTTGTTCGAGCATTCAATTTTTTTTTTTTAATTGGATGTGGAATCTCATGACATTGTTTAATTAAATTCAAAGAGAGAATTATTATTTTATTTTAATATCTTAGGATAACAACTTAGAGAAAATCAATATATATACTTCTCTGGCACACTATATTTCCCATATAAAGTTGTCTACATCAGCACAAATTTTAGTTAAGGGTAAATTCGTCTAAAAAAATTAGCTTCAGTGTGCATAGCTGGGGGAGTCTACTTGTAAATGTTTATACTAATGGAAATCTGAATTTTTCTATTTAGATATTTTAGGAATACAATTTTTTAGCCAACAAAAGTTAAGGAATTAAACGGGATGAAGTACATGTAAACTATTAATTTGACCAAAACCACAATTGTGGTTGCTTCAATAGGATTCCTTGAGATTGAAAAGAGAAAATAAAAATGTTAAGAACTGAATTGATAAATTGAATAATAAAACTGGAAATATATATTTGAAATATTGAAGAGTAAATCTCGATTTAACAAGGAAATTGGAAAATAACAATGAAATTTGATACATGAGCGATAATGAAAAAGGGAGCGGTTCAGTAGCTGAGGCCCCCATTAGGCATCTCTGGTCCAATTATCATAGCTCCCTTCTATTCAATAGCTACTCCCAAATCGAGTATCATTGATGCAGACAAAATAGAAATGCTGCTTCGTTATTAAATACTTTTCCATTATTAAATAAATACTTTCAGTTCAATAATGCTCCATTATTAAATAAATAAATATATCATTCAGTCCAAACATGAACTAAGACAGCCAGTGAAAATTACAAGCCACGTGATCTAATATTAAATATTGTTGTAAATCAAATTTAATATGATTTATGTAGATGTTCAATTCATTGCCCCACTTCTCCACTACTCCACTACTATGAACATTTATTTTCTTCTTTATTATTGTAACATATCTTTCTAGCCTATAAATAGAGGCTTTGTAAAAGCAAGAAAATACATACAATTATAAGAGAATAAAATTCTGCTGTTGCTCTCTATCTCTCTTGTTATTTACTTTACTTTTGTTGCAACTTCATTTTAATTTTACAACACGTTATCAGCACGAATTGCTCGGAAGAAGTTGCAAAGTTATTCTGTAAGTAATTTATATGATTGATTATTATATTTTTCATTAATTTAAATTTTATTTGAATTTTTTTAATATGTTTGTTTTAGTTTATAAGAATCATTCCTCGAAGTGAATGATGGAATAATAACCTGAAGTTATTATCAAAACTAATTATTTATCAAGAACCTGAAGTTCGTATTACTCGAATATAATAATAAGAATAATAACATGAAGTTATTATTATAATTGTTTAGAACCTGAAGTTCTATTTGAAATTTTAATATAAAATTAATATAATAACCAGCAGTTATTATAGGCCACTGGATGAATAATAACCTGAAGTTATTCCCAATTAAAACCTGAAGTTTTACTAGAAATTTTCATATAAAATCAATATAATAATTAGAAGTTATTATAGGTCATTGGATGAAAATATAACCCGAAGTTATTTCAAATTAAATTTTACATAGCACAGTTAAGCAATTTAATAACCAGAAGTTATTAAATAAGTATTTTATTATAACCTGAAGTTATTAATACATTGAAATTTATTTATTTATGCAATTTACATATTCTTTTATTTATATTTATTCATCTCCCTTTTCACAACCTGAAGTTATGATATTAATTACCTGAAGTTATGGCATTAATAACCTGAAGTTATGGCATTAATAACCTGAAGTTATGATATTAATAATCTGAAATTATTAATACGTATCTATTTTGTAGTACATATGACAAATCTCACAAAGTTTGAATTTATCTTCTTTTTCATTTATCATAACTCGAAGTTATGGTATTAGTAACCTGAAGTTGTATTTTGTTATAAATACGTATTAATGAAAAATGAGAAAGGAAAACATCCTGAAGATGTTTGTTACAGATGTGGGATGACAAATCATTGATTGCGTACCTGTCGTACTCCCAAGCATTTTGTAGGGCTTTATCAAGCCTCGATTAAGAAAAAAAAAAAGAGAAAATGTGGAAACTAAAATGACCCCGAATATGAATGCCATATAGATACACATTTTGATGTATCATATTTGTTTCATAATGTGGATAAAGAAATAGACATTTTACTAAGGGAGAAAATATAATGTAGAAGTTTATGTTTATAAAAGTTTAGTTTACATTTTAATGTTTATATTGTATGCAAATAAAATTAATGAATAAAGGTAGTTTATTTTTATTTTAATTTATTCTTGCATTCTTTTATTTTAAAGGAAAATGACTGACGCAATGGTAAGTAAAGAAGATCCATGTTTAGTAGATAGCGGAACAACAAATACCATATTGAAAAGTAAGAAATATTTTTCACAATTGCATCTTGGTGAGACTAATATCCACACTATATCTGGCACAACTAATTTAATTGAAGGCTCCGGAAGAGCTTGTATTTTGTTACCTGAAGGAACAAAATTAATAATAGATGATGCATTATATTCAAGTAGATCCAGAAGAAATCTACTAAGTTTTAAAGATATTCGAAAGAATGATTATCATATTGAACTATGAATGAGAGAAATGGTGAATATCTTCATATCACATCTATTAAAAATGGTCAGAAAATTATAATGAAAAAGATGCAAGCATTGTCTTCTGGACTATATGGTACTTATATAAGTACAATAGAATCAAATATGGTTACTAACCAGAAGTTAGTTGATCCAAAGTTATTTATTTTGTGGTATGACAGATTGGGTCATCCAGAAAATATAATTATGAGGAGAATAATTGAAAGTGCAAATGGGCATCTCCTAAAGGACCTGAAGATCATATTATCAAAAGAATTGACATGCGAAGCATGCTCTCTTGGAAAACTAATTACTAGGCCATCTCCAAATAAAATTGGACCTGAAGCTCCTTCATTTTTAGAAAGAATTCAAGGAGATATATGTGGGCCTATTACACCTCCATGTGGACCATTTAGATATTTTATGGTGTTAATTGATGCATCAACACGCTGGTCACATGTGAGTTTGTTAGCAACAAGAAATGTTGCGTTTGCTAGACTATTAGCACAAATTATTCAATTGAGAGCTCATTTTTCGGATTATCAAATTAAAAGAATCCGGCTTGATAATGCAGGAGAATTTACTTCTCAAACTTTTAATGATTATTGCATGTCTATTGGAATTACGGTAGAACATCCAGTGGCCCATGTTCATACACAAAACGGACTAGCAGAATCGTTGATTAAAAGGTTGCAATTAATTGCTAGACCTTTACTTATAAAATCTAGTTTACCGTCTGCTACATGGGGACATGCCATATTACATGCTGCTGCACTAATTAGGTTAAGGCCAACTGCAGATTATAGGTATTCCCCGTTACAATTGGTCTCTGGAAGAGAACCAAATTTGTCTCATCTAAAGGTATTTGGTTGTGCAGTATATGTTCCAATTTCTCCTCCACAACGCACAAAAATGGGACCTCAAAGAATGTTGGAAATTTATATTGGTTTTAACTCTCCTTCTATTATTAAATATTTAGAACCATTAACAGGAGATGTTTTTACAGCAAGATTTGCTGATTGTCATTTTAATGAATCAATATTCTCAAACTTAGGGGAAGAAAAATCAAAGCTGGATAAACAAGTAACTTGGAATTCATCGTTATCTTATCTTGACCCCCGAAGTTGTCAATGTGAACTCGAAGTTCAAAAGATTATAAATTTGCAAAGAATTGCAAATGAATTGCCTGATGCATTTACAGATACAAATAGAGTTACTAAATCGCATATTCCAGCTATAAATGCACCTGCTCGAATTGATATTACAAAAATATCTAATGAATCTAATGTGCGTAGGAAACGTGGAAGACCACTTAGTTCTAAGGATATAAATCCACGTAAAAGGAAAGAGCAGAATAAAGCAGTTGGTCCAACCCCAGAAGAGGTTGATGGTAAAACTCCTGAAGAAGTCAATAAAATCCTAGAAGAGGTTGATAGTAGAACTCCTGAAGAAGTTGATAAAATCTCAGAAGAGATTAATGGTAAAACTTCTGAAGAAGTTGATAAAACTCTAGAAGAGGTTGATGAAGTTCCAGAAGAAACTCAGGTACCTAATGATTATGAAATCTCAATAAACTATGTACAGAATGGTACAATATGGAACCGAAATGAAACATGTGCTGATGAAATTTTTGTATATGCTATAGCAATTGATGTGTTAAATGAGGAAGATTATGTGCCAAAAACTCCTGAATAGTGTATGCACAGAAATGATTGGCCAAAATGGAAAGATGTCCTGAAGGCTGAATTAGATTCGCTTGAAAAACGTAATGTTTTTGGACCTATAGTCTTAACCCCTAAAAATGTTAACTCTGTAGGTTACAAATGGGTATTTGCAATAAAAAGAAATGAGAAAAATGAGATTGTGAGATATAAAGCAAGGCTAGTGGCACAAGGCTTTACACAAATATCTAGAGTCGATTATGAAGAGACGTATTCACCTGTAGTGGATGCGATAACTCTCAGGTTTCTAATAAGTCTCACAGTTACAGAAAATCTAAAAATGCGACTTATGAATGTCGTAACAGCATATTTATATGGTTCACTTGATAGTGACATATACATGAAAATCTCCAAATGATTGAAAATGCCTGAAGCATATAAATCAATACCTAGAGAAATGTACTCTATAAAATTAAGAAGATCTTTATACGGACTAAAACAATCAGGCCGAATGTGGTACAATCGACTGAGTGAGTACCTTCTAAAAGAAGGATATAAAAATAATATAATCAGTCCGTGTGTTTTCATTAAAAGATCAAATCTAGGTTTTACAATCATTTTAGTGTATGTTGATGATTTGAATATTATTGGATCTCTTGAAGAGATTGAGAATACTGCAAAATTGTTGAGAAATGAGTTTGAAATGAAAGACCTTGGTGTAACTAAATTTTGTCTCGGCCTGCAGATCGAGCATCTAAATAATAGAATATTTGTCCATCAATCAAATTATGTTGAAAAAGTACTAAGAGATTCAATATGGATAAAACTCATCCTTTGAGCACACCAATGGTCGTACGATCGCTAAATGCAGAAAATGATCCTTTTCGCCCGCAAGAAAATAATGAAAAAGTGGTTGGTCCTGAAGTACCATACTTAAGTGCAATCGGGGCATTATTATATCTTGCAAATAATACAAGACCCGATATCGCATTTGCAGTAAATGTGTTAGCAAGATATAGTTCCAAACTAACCAGAAGACATTGGAATGGAATTAAACACATATTTCAATATCTCTGCGGAACTAGAGATATGGGGTTATATTATCAAAATGATACAAAATCCAAATTAATTGGATATACAGATGCGGGATATTTGTCGGATCCACATAAAGCACGATCCCAAATGGGATATGTATTCACTTATTGTGGAGCTGCAATTTCATGGCGATCAACAAAACAAACTCTTAGGCAACATCATCAAATCATGCCGAGCTGATCGCCTTATACAAGGCATGTCGAGAATGCGTTTGGTTACGGTCAATGATTCAAAATATTTAAGAAGAATGCGGGCTTGAAAACATCAAGGAAAACCCTACTCCGCTGCATGAAGATAATGCAGCATGCATTGCACAAATCAAAGAAGGATATATCAAAGGAGACCGAACTAAACATATTGCGCCAAAGTTCTTTTCAACACATGACCTACAAAAGGAAGGCGTAATCAATGTTTGTCAAGTCCGATCAATCAATAATTTAGCAGACCTATTCACAAAATCTTTGCCGACGAAGGTTTTTGAACAACTCACAAAGAAGATAGGTCTACACCGATTGAAGAATATTCAATGATATCTAAATAAGGAGAAGCGTTATACGCACTGTACTCTTTTTCCCTTAATCAAGTTTTTATCCCAATGGGTTTTTCTTGATAAGGTTTTTAATGAGGCAGTACACGGTCCGGAAGTATCGTGTTAATATTGATCCTGAAGTATCATATTAATATTGATCATGAAGTATCATATTAATAGCGTATAATGAAAGATGAACATCCAAGGGGAAGTGTTGTAAATCAAATTTAATATGATTTATGTGGATGTTCAATTCATTGCCCCACTTCTCCACTACTCCACTACTCCACTACTCCACTACTATGGACATTTATTTTCTTCTTTATTATTGTAACATCTCTTTCTAGCCTATAAATAGAGGCTTTGTAAAAGCAAGAAAGTACATACAATTAGAAGAGAATAAAATTCTACTATTGCTCTCTATCTCTCTTGTCATTTACTTTACTTTTGTTGCAACTTCATTTTAATTTTACAACAAATATAAATTTATTTTATTTTAACAATTCAGGGCACTGCGAAATTTCTACGGTGATACATTCACCTATTTAAAGTGCACAGGACAGTAAAAGAAAAAATTTAATGCGTATCCAATTAATAAAAAAGGGAAAATAAAATTTAACAAAACCAGTCAATGAGAAGTCACTTGTGCAACATTAAAATTAAAGATGAAAGAAACTCGTTTTATTCCATCCTCCACCGAGGCATAGGTACTGTCTCGATCGAGGTGTTTTGGAAAATCCAACATGATAGATGCTTGTTCTGTTGAAATTAATTAATTTATTTCTATTTAAAAAAAATCCAACGTGATAGGTGCAAACGGATTGGATACGGATCGGATAGTGGTAAAATCATATCTGTATCCATATTTATTTTTCGAATATGGATACGGATATTAAACGGATACGAATACAGATTGAATATTAAACAAATATGAATACGGATCAGATAATAACGGATACAAATACAGATATAATTGAGATACCTAATTCATATATTGTAACAAAATTGACATAAAGCTAACTTATATACCATGTAAACCTTACATATTACGCATCTAAATCTAAACTATCAAGCTTTGTAATAAAAAAGACAATATATATCAATTTGCAGTATACAATCAGATATATCATTTAACCTGACTTTATGATCGAGTAAATCATCATCAACATTTAACCTGCACGTATTAAACATCAAGGTACACTAATAAGCATTTAAACGTCAAGTATAAAACATGGAAAAATAAATGATCAATAATTTACATCTAGAAGTTCATCTAAACTTCCACAATATCAAAAAACGAATTGAATCAGATTAAAACAAGATTGAACAAAGAAATACTTACAATACGAAGTTTTATTGACTAGATCGAACAAATTGAAGATCATCGAAGCACAATACATTGATTTAAAATGATCATCGGACCACAGCAGATCGGACAAAAAGAAGTCGCTAAACAACAGATCGACAAATGCAGCGTCGCCAGATAGGTGAACAAATTTAAGATCATCGAAGCACAATAGATCGCTTAAAAACGATCATCGAACCACAACAGATTGGACAAAAAGACGTCGCTAAACAACAGATCAACAAACACAGTGTCACCAGATTAGCGAACACAATGTCCGCATATCGGGGAAAGCACAGATCGGAGAAGACAAACTCAACGCAACGCACAGATCAGACAAGATCGCTGATTATGGAGAGAAAGGAGAAAGAGGAAAGAAATCGCGGGGAAAAATAGAAAGAAATAGCGATTCAAAATGGAAAGTGTTAGCTTCAATTATTATCAATCAAAAGCCATTAATTTCAATGATTACTTGCTGTACTAATAGTCTAAGTTAAACTAGTTAAATAGTTAAGCTAATCTGTACAGTTAACTAGTTCGGGGTCGTGCTCGGAGATTAAAGCTTACAACTGTCGCTCTCAAATAAGACACAAATGTAACGCAATACAAAACCATTTAAAGTTCACTTTTATAACGTTTAAAACAAAAAAGAAACACGTTCAATTATCAAATATAATATTTACCGATAAATATTTGGAAATTAGTTAAATTTCGTTATTAGCGGACGGTTAAATAGGATTAAACCAGTTCGGGGGCTACTCGGATTTGATGGCTCGGGAGACCAAAACATTTCTCAAAAAATTTTATATTACAAATGAAAATTAATTTTACAGCATTCATAGTATTTTATTCTAAACTATATAAAAAAATCATTCATAAATATAATTTTTTCAAATTAATTAAAATCAATTGATCCCATTCACCAAGAGTGAATCCGCCCCTTCTCTGATCAACCAATTTACAGTGGAACTTGAATAAAAATTGATAATATTTCTATCGAAATTCGAAAAGCTTAAGACCGATAAGTTTGAGGAAATCAATGAACAAATAGTCCTTTTAATGGAACCAATCCTATTAGGGAAAATTGTTTTTATGCCACTCCGAAATATGAAAATTAGAAAATTGCCATCCCAAAATAAAATTAGTTATTTGCCACTCTAAAATCATTAAATTTATGAAATTGTTACAATTATACATCTAATATACATATTTAATTAAAATTATTCTGAAAAATATTATATAAAAAATGTATTTTGATATTTCCAAAACTACCCTTCAAGATGCCTCATATGTAACTTGATCAGGTGGGAGCTGGAGTCATGCCAGATGCTTGCGGGGATATGGTGCCACGGCCTCAACGTGCGCCAGCTCCAGTCGATCCGAGCCTCGCTCTCCTCCAGTTCCAAGCTCCTCGTCGCGAAAAACTCTCTTGTGGAGAAGGTGATCGAAGGCACTAAGTGGGAGGTTCTAAAGTCCTGTGCCAAAGGTATGAATGCGTGGCTGTTTGTTCACTCCGACGAGATACCCCCAGCGATCAAGCCCTACAGGTAAAGGCAAATGTAGAATTTTGATTATCTTATTATATGACTTTCGCTGGTTTGATGTTCCCTCTGAACTTTCAAATGGTAGTGGGCTAGAGGCATACTGGAATTTGCATTACAAGTACTAATATCATTTCTATTTAAAAGTAATTTACTTAATTGCCTCTTGGATATGTGCTTGTTTGTTGTTATCTCGATTGGTTGTGGTATGCTGGTGTTCTACCAGACTACAAGTGGGAAACTGATACCAGTAAGTAATGAATTCACCTTCCTTCGCTAAGGGAAGGGTGAAAGAGAGGCGAAGGGGACGAAGGGAATGGTACTTTTGGAAAAATCAAAATATTTTTTTTATACAATATTTTTCAGAATAATTTTAATTAAAAATATATATTAGATGTATAATTGTGGCAATTTCATAAATTTAATAATTTTAGAGTAACAAATAACTAATTTTATATTTTGAAATGACAAATTTTTTAATTTTTATATTTTGAAGTGGCATAAAAAAAATTGTCCGTGTTAATGTCACTTGAGTTAGACCCAAACCCTTCACGTGAGACGCACGCGTTATACGCCATGTTCCTATAAAACCCCATCAAGCCGCCATTTTTAACTTAGGGTTTCAACTTGCAAGAGAAACAAAAAAACCCATCCCTCCTCCGAGGTTAAAGAGACGGCGCTCCTCCCGTCCGCCTTGGCCTAAGCCCCTCCGCTTAGCCTTGGCCCTCCATCCTCCATCCTCACTCTATACTCTTTTTGTTTTAACTAAGCTAGATTTAGGTTTCAATGGCGATCAAAATGACCAAAGCAGAGAAGAAGGTGCAGTACGACAGGAAGCTCGTTCGTCTCCTCGACGAGTACTCCAAGGTGCTCGTTTCCGTCGCTGACAATGTGGGCTCCAACCAGATGCAGGGCATCAGGAAGGGCTTGAGGGGTGATTCCGTGGTTCTCATGGGCAAGAATACGCTCATCAGGAGATGCATCAAGATTCACGCTGAGAAATCTGGCAATTCTGATTACTTGAATATCCTCCCCTTGTTGGTGGGGAATGTTGGATTGATTTTCACCAAGGGAGACTTGAAGGAAGTCAGTGAGGAGGTTGCCAAGTACAAGGTTTGTGTTCTTAAACAAGGATTTCTAACTTTAATTGGTAAATTTTAGTGTAGTTTTTATATGTATACTACTCGTCAATTTAGTTGTTGATTGCCAAATTGTGCCTGAACCAAATAAATGCTCAAATCTCTCATCTAGTCATAACTAAGACTAAACAGGTCTGAGTATTGAAATGAAGGGTTAAATTGCCCCCATTTAGTCTGACTGAGTAATTTACATCGGTGCGATAAAACTTCAATTAAGCTTCAGTTTCTTTTAGATATTGAAATCAGTTAAAACTTAATTTTGCAATTGTAAGCAAAGCAAACCGAAAAAGCTGTTGTTCATGTAAATAGTATATTCTCTTTTGAGTGAACCTTCTCTCATTTGATTAGATCAATAAATTTTATCCTGGATTAGGTTGGTGCACCTGCACGTGTGGGCTTGGTAGCTCCTATTGACGTGGTTGTGCCACCTGGCAACACTGGATTGGATCCATCCCAGACCTCTTTCTTCCAGGTTAGTTCCTTCTTTCTAGTCTCAATAAATATTTTGTGAATTATGACTAGTACTACTTCGTAGAAGTGTGGTCTAGTAATTTATTTGAACTTTGCAAAATCCAAAAAAATACTCAATATCATTCCATTGTATTTGACTAATTGCTTATTACTTTTATATAAAGGTGCTTAACATTCCAACAAAAATTAACAAAGGAACAGTTGAAATTATAACCCCAGTCGAGCTTATCAAAAAGGGTGACAAGGTTGGATCATCAGAAGCTGCTCTCTTGGCTAAACTCGGTATACGCCCCTTCTCGTATGGCCTTGTCATAACCTCGGTCTATGACAGTGGGTCTGTGTTCACACCTGAGGTGTTAGACCTTACTGAAGAGGACTTAATAGTGAGGTTTTCTGCCGGGGTGTCAATTGTGGCTTCTCTCTCCCTGGCCCTGTCTTATCCTACACTAGCAGCGGCACCGCATATGTTTGTTAATGCGTACAAGAATGTTCTTGCAATTGCAATTGAGACCGAGTATAGCTACTCACATGCTGACAAGGTCAAGGAATATCTCAAGGTAAGCAGCATGTATATATATTATTGTGATTGCATAAATTCTTCATTGTTCTTGGAATGTAGTACAGAAGTCCCCTTTTTTATGGCCCATGCCTCTTTTGATTTTAAAACTTTAGTATATCTATGTGGGTTATTGTTTAGAAACATTGGTTCTTACTAAAGATGTAATTATTTAACTTTGGTGTATATTCCCTACTATATTATTGTTCTGAAATATTGCACTCCTATGTTAGGATCCAACCAAATTTGCTGTGGTGGCCCCGGTTGGTGTGGCTTATACCAGATCTTCGGTGGCACCAGCCAGTGCTCCTGAGGAAGAAGAGAAAGAAGAACCAGCGGAAGAGTCGGATGATGACATGGGTTTCAGCTTGTTCGACTGACCTTCTTGAATTTATCATAGTATTTTATCTTTTAGTTTGTGTTGAAGGATGTTTGCTTTTAAGCACTTTTTTGTTTTGAGCATTTTGGATCAGCTTTTTTTTTATTCTGATAATTACTTTGAGATGGCAACTGCTGTTTTGTTTGCGTATCTATTTATACATTCTTTTTTCATTTAATTTCATATTTAGAAGTATGCGTCTATTGCAGCTGTTTATAGTAATGAGCTATCCATGCACTATCGACTAGTCTAATGGATATCGATCTATAATATAATAATATATACTAAAACGTTGAATTTCGAATTAAAAATTGATTGTCAGGGTGGGGGGGGAGAGATCCGAAATTTTTATTAATAGAAATAATAATAAAATAATGTTGATATAGAAGAACGAATTCGCTGGAATTTTAAATCTAACAAAGACGTTATTTTTGGTAACGTCCCAGGGGACGTTACCAACGATAACGGCCCCATTAATTCGCTAATTGCCGCTTGCTAATCCCTGGACGTTGTTCACGGTAACGTCCAGGGAGAAAAAAAAAAAAAAAAAAGAAGGGCCGTCGCCAACAATAACGGCCTGCGGAAAAAAACAAATAACCTGAGGCCGTTGTCGAAGATAACGTTCAGAATCTGAAAAAAAAAAAAAATTTGAGGCCGTTGCCAAGGATGACGGACTGTCGGCAGTACAGGGAAAGCGACTTGGACGTTATCCTTGGTAACGGGCAGAATGATGGAGGCAATTCCCAGGTCCGAGCGGAAAAAAATTTAAAAATCTGGACGTTGTATTCGATAACGTCCAGACAGCTATAAGACGCACCCCTCTCTCGTTGAAATTTATAACTCTCTCGTAGTCTCCTCTCTGGCTGAAAATCTCTCCTCTAAAAAAATAAAAATAAATAAAGTTACGAAGAATAAAGAAATCGAACCGGAAATGAATTCATAGTTAGTTGGAAACCAACGTTGATGTGGAGGAAATGCTGAACAAAGAAGAATAAAGAAATCGTCAATAAAGGTAAATTTTCAATTATATGTCATATATTTACGTTTATGATTTAATTAGATGAATATTGAAATTATTTTTTATATTAGTTAAAATACTATTAGTAATGTCAATGTTAATTTGTAATGTTAGTAATGGTAATGTTAATGTAATGTTGTAATATTAATAATGTCTTCAATTATATGTCATGTATTAGTAATGTTAATGTAAATTTGTAAAAAATATTGTAAAAATATTAGTAATGTTAATGTGTAAAAATACTAGTAATGTTAATTTATAAAAATATTGTAAAAATATTAGTAATGTTAATGGTAATTTGTAAAAATTAGTAATGTTAATATTAAATAATTTGAAATATATAAATAAATAAAGAAGTTCACATTTTCATGCTTAATTAAATTTAGTTTTTGAAAAAATATTATAAATTTAGTAGTACTTATTAGTAACGTTTGTTGTAATAATAAATTATATCTAATTTATTCATTATTGTGCAGGTTGAATCATCAAAATAATTAATCATGCTCATGGTGAGAGTTCATTTCGGTGGTGAAATACGGCAAGGTCGTAAAGGAGCGGAGTACACCGAATCTCCTCGATTCACATTGATGGCAACTAGTGAGCAGGGTTGGCATGATGTGAAAGGTGAAATTTATCGCCAGCTTGGATATTCTGAGAGTGAGTACAACCTAAAAACACTTGCACGGGTTAATGTTGGTACAACAACTCGGCGTTATTATGAGATATTAGAAATCGTGTGCGATCAGACGTGGCGAGGCATTTATGACCAAAGTATGTTTGCCAGGACCCAGTATTCTTACGTTGATTTATACATTGAGTTAGTTCCAATTGTCGGTTCGATGCAATCGCAATTATTCATTGATAGTGTGGTACCAGAGACACAACCAGACCCTGGACATACCCAATACAGTGTTTCACAAGCGGGTCTCAGTCTATTCGAACCCTATCAGACACAACCAGACCCTGGACATACCCAATACAATATTTCACAAGCGGGTTCCAGTCTATTCGAACCCTATCAGACACAACAAACACCGAGGCGTGACCTTTATCTGAGTCCTTATCCCGATGTGAACGACTTGTCACCGCCTGTTCAGGCAGATATGGGTTGGTCAGGGCAGAATAATCAAGACAGTCCATGGGTTGATCCGCCGAGGGCCGGTGGTCCTTGTAATGATGCTGACGACGTACCGCAAAGTGACGACGAAGATGACGCTGACTCATGTGAGGATGATGCCGACTGAGATACCGAACCTGATACAGAAGGGGATGTCCCGCCTGATACTCAGAGACAATCGCAAACACCACGTGTTCAGGCTCGACATTTTCCCATATCTGATCGCGGGACGAGTCACCCGGTGGGCAGTTTCAATGACACCTCGGGATTTCAAGAAGCAGATGTATCCTACTTCAGCAGGACCCAACACGTACATGATCCACTTGGTGTAGGTAAGGAGTACTCTTCAAAAGAGGCTCTAAAGTTGGCCATAAATGATTATCACATCATAAATAATATTGAAGTAAAAACTACCGATAGCAGTAGAACCCAACTGATATATGAATGCAAGAGCAGCAGGTGTATGTGGCGTTTGTATGCAAAGTCTGGCATATTTTCATCAAAGTGGGAAATTAAAACGAGCAGAGCACCACATACGTGCCAGGCCGATGCTTCTCGTACCGATCACTCACAATTAACTGCAGAAGTGATTGCCGATGTTATAAGAGAAGATATTAGGGAAGATGTTACAAAAAATATTAAAAACATTAAAGGGCTAGTCCGTAAGAAATACGGGGGAGTTATTCTCAAATATAACAAGCTGTGGCGTGGCCGAGAGCTGGCAATCGCACAAATATTCGGCAGTTGGGAAGGCTCGTACAACCTTCTCACTCCATTGTTGGAAGCAATTAAAAGATCAACTCCTGAAACAAAATATGGAGTTGCGCATGTTCGCTCCCAAATGAGAGGTACAGAGCTTCACTACAGCCTAAGCTGTAGAGTTTAAACCCTATTCAACTCTTTGACAAAGGTTGCAAGTGCACAACCCTGTCGTGTAGTTAGAACGGGTGTCGATCCTCAGGGACGGTCTATTTTCTGTTAAACTATTCCTAGTTAGGTACTAGAAGTTTGAATGTTTGGGGGTTTGTCTATTCCTAAAATGTATGAACAAGTAAACGAATGAAACAAAAGAATGTATGAACAATTTCAATTATCAATGTATGAACAAGTAAAGAATCAAGTAAATGTTTGTATTTTGTACTGTGGTATAAAAGGGCGTTTCAAGGGTTTCAGATTTCATCTTCAACTTTGCTGCTCAGGACCTGCCACGCGACCCGCATGCTCTCACATGCGACCCTTGTGACGCGACCCGCATGCTCTCGCATGCGACCCGCTTGGCCTTAAGCGTCCTGAACCTGGCACGCGACCCGCAAGCTGTGGCTTGCGACCCTCGTGATGCGACCCGCGTGCTAAGTCACGCGACCCGCATGGTCCCTTGGGCTGAATCTGCACATGTCAGAAACTTGTTGTTTAAATCGTGTAAGGTTAGATTGACCGTACCTAGTGTCACTGAACCTCAACTTTCGTGTGTTGGCTTAGCAGACCTGGTTTGGAATTGCAATTTCACCTTCTCAGGTTTAATCAAGCTGTTTGATCTAAACCTAAGTTCTCAATTCTGTTTACTAAAGGTATCCACAAGCTGAGCAAGAGCAAGTGGAAACTTTCACCTTTCGGCTACTCATTGACCTCACCTTTCGGTCTCAGACCTACCTTAAGTACTTAACCTAATTTGCAAGAAGCATCAAGCCTTTGGTACAAGAAGAAATGCCTAAGGCATTCAACAGTAAGCAATCAAGAATCAAACAATTCAGATCAAGCAATCTCAAATAATACAAGAATCAAAGAAACACGAAATAACAATAAGAATCAATCCATGTGCATCATCAAACAAAGTATCAGACTACAAATCCAAACCCTCGAAACTACAAGTCTACTCAGACATGAATAAAATCAAAGTAAAAGAAAGAAAGATGATGCAAATCATAGTGAGAGAAGGAGGAGGGAAGAGGATCGAGGCTTCTGGAATCTTCTTCTCCAAGTCGTGGCTCCAGATCAGCTCCAGATCACCTCTCCCCTTCCCTGGCGCCAATCTCTCGCTTGGAAACCGATCAGATCCCCTTTTTTGTGAAAGTGTCGGGGGTCCCCTTTTCTCAATTCGCGCAGGTCCTTATATAGGCATCTTAACGGGCTTAAATCGGGTCCTGGCGCAATTAACTCGACGCGGGTCGCGTGCCAACTCATGCGGGTCGCGTCGAGCTTTCCGAAAAGTGGTCATACGCTCAAAACGGAGTTACGAGTCAAAAGTTATGACTGTTTTAAGTTCGGTTCTGAAATCTCAGGATCTGATGCGACCCGCGTGAGATCTGACGCGGGTCGCGTGGGGGAAGTCAGAACTCTGCCTGCTTTGCCTGTTTTCGCCTATTTCCTGCAAATCAACCACAAAATTGCAGCAGTACCATATTCTATTGATTTTCAATGTAAACTATGCAATTTAGTGGTCGAAAACATAAGGTATGGTCTGAAAATAGGTCGAAATAATAGATGAAATATAGACATATCAGCGCACATACCCATGGATGATCCGCTAAAAAGGTTGTTCAAGGCAGCTGCGTGGGCTTACGGTCCGTGCATTGCTGCAGTGCCTCATCTCAGGCCAATCATTAGTATTGATGCATGTTTCCTGTCTGGCCGGTACCAAGGGAGACTGCTGATGGCGTGCGGTTATGATGTAGAGAACCAGTTGCTTCCTCTGGCTTTCGCATTAGTCGAGGAAGAGAGATTCGAGACATGGGGATGGTTCATGAGGTGGTTGCGTTGGGAGGTAATTGGTAATAGGTTCATGTGTGTTGTTTCTGACCGGCACATGGGGATCAAGAAAGTATTCACCGATAGATACGGTGGTTGGTACGAGGATGGCGGCGAGTGCGTTCACAGATTGTGTTCGCAGCACGTCGCCGAGAATTTAATGAAAAAGGTACACAATAAAAAAATATACGAGCTATTTAAAATACTTGTGAACAAAAAGAAGCCACGGAGGTTCGAAGAGTTCTTCGAACTATTGCGGAAGAAAAGTCCAGATGCAGTTGCATACCTAGAAAATGTCGGTAAGTACCAGGATTCCAACCATAACGAGATCCCTAAACCATGGAAGGTGTATCAGAGCATGGACGGTGGCCCCCGCTGGGGAATTATGACTACTAATGGATCTGAATCGTTGAATGCTGTATTCAAAGATAGTCGACGACTGCCAGTCGTTGCACTCGTGGAAGACACATATTACAAGTGTCTCGCTTGGTTTAACCAAAGAAGAGAGAAAGCAATGGCTCGCATAGCCGATCAGCAACTTTGGTCAGCCCGGGTTGAAGGACTATTAACAAAAAGAATCGGGAAATGCTTACCAATGCATTCAATGCCAGTTGGTGAGCACGGTGAACACGAGGTCAGGGTCAGGGATGAGAGAGTTGTATACAAAGAACGAGATGGGAATTTTAGTTATAGAAGGGAGACCTTCAAGTACAGGGTCGACATACGTGACGGAAACAGAGCAGAATGTGTGTGTCTCAAGCCACAACTTACAGGTATACCGTGCACCCATGTTTTCGCCGTGTGTCGGGACCGGAGATACAACCACAATTTATTCGTGCATCATTTGTATTCCACAACCAAACTCGCTGAAACTTGGAGTGGCCAATTCCACGGCTATGCCAACCAATGTGACTGGCCAACCATACCCGGTCCGAAAATTGTTCTGGACAAAGACATAATCAAAAAGGGTAGGAGAAGGCACAACCGTATAGTCATGACGATGGACGAAATGGAAGGAAGGACAGTTGGACACCAAGCTAGACGTTCTACGTCCGACAAGCGTGCAGCAGGTTTGTTAAATTTATTTTCAATAACTAATTTTGGTGTCATTCTCGTTGGAAATATCAATTTTCAATGTTGTTTTATTGGTTCAGAGGCTTCTTCTGGACGGGGCATGGGACAGCAAGCGAGACGTTCTATGTCTGACATACATGCAGCAGGTTTGTTGATATTTTAAATTAAATTTATTTGTTTTATTGTACCCATGGAAGCGATATAACACTCGTCTTGTCTATTTCTTTGCAGGAACCTCTTCTAGTTACAGTCGGAGATGAAGCGATAAAAAACGTCTTGTCTATTTAGTAATTGTTGTTGTTTATGCATGATTTTGTATGCTTGTTTGGACATGGTACTTATTTTTCTGTCATATTCGTATTGGTATTTTGGTAAAAATTTGGCGGAGTGCATTTTGTAATTTTGACAGCACCATAAAACCAAAGCACAAAAACCAAATCCCCCAACCAAATCCCCAACCCGGCATGACACAAGCATATCCCAACAATCTGATCCCACAATACAAGCATACAAGCACAAAAACTACAAGCATGCAAGCATACAAGCACAAAAACTACAATAATCATACAAGCAAAAAAACTAACAAAAAATACAATAATCATACAAGCACAAAAACTAACATAAACTAACAAATGGTCATACAAGCACAAAAACTAACATAAACATCCATTCATCAAACAACATGCATGAAATGAAATACCTAGTCAAAAGTGAACTTGTCCGGACTATGGCGCGATCTGAGTGGGTATCTGCGTGCTGGCTCTTGTTGTTGTTGTTGTCCTCTCCTACGCCTCACGTAGACATTATTGTATGCATCGGCACTGTGTGACGGGGTGCCAAATATGCTCTCGACCGCTTGTGTACGTGGTGTGATGACCTGACTAGGTACCGTACCGTCATATGTACCAGTAGCAACTGGCCCGGGCATCATGAAATGGTCATCCGAACCCTACAACAATCGCCGAAGTCTTTACCAAACATATGGAGACGATTTTTTAAGTAAAACTTATAATTTCGAAAAAATTACCTGGTCCACCACACTTGGTCCTGTAAGACCCGTGTATTGCTCATCGTAAGCAGAGGCCTGAGGGTATGTCTGGTGTCCAAACTCATCGAAACCGACAAACTCATTTTGTCCCTATAATAAATGTTGTAGTATTGTAATAAACATTCAACCACGAATTTTTAGGATTTAATTTGTTACGAGTTTGGAAGAAATACCTGGTCGACCTGACTTGGTCCCGTGTGACCCATGTGCAACGAGGAATCTTGGACGGGAATGCCATGGTGTGTCGTGTACTGACCCTCCTGTGTAGGACCTTGCTGAATTGGCTCGTTTTGAAGCAACTCTGTCATAAATTGTTGTGTCTCATACCAACTGAAGTCGGGTATTTCCTACAACAAGTATTTAGTACTTAATAAATGTAGAATCGACAATCAACAACAAAATTGTTACATTTTACAATAGTTACCTGGCCGACCATACTAGGTCCTGTGTTGCCCTGTGCAACAGCCTCATGTGTGGCTCCGACATTGCCCTCCGGTTCCTAGAATAAATATATTAGTATTTCAATAAACACAATCGATAATTACTTAAGATTTTTTACACTTATCGGATCGACCTGAGGAGGTACGACTCGTGCAAGGTAGTCCATCAATCCGTCATTCGAGTTTAGCCAATTCTCTCTATAGTGGGGATCATCATCTGCGGGCAAGTCGGGGATGGGTTCTTGACCGGGAGGAATCTCACTGTCTGGAATATCCTCGTAGTTGGCCGGAAGATCGGCCGCTCTCATCATGTCACGGTATTTTGGCTCCATACCATTGTCTCTGAGAAGGCCACAACTTAATCTGAGGAAAAACTTCCCCACCTTTTTAAGAGTCTTTGTTTTGGCACAAGCTATACCGTACGACACCATCTTCACTCCTCGCAGTGCCTACAAAATAAAAAAAAAAGTTAGTAACATGTATGAAAGATTAATGTCCCTATAATAAATATTTTGATAATTGTATTGAAACTTACATCACGTGTGCTCTTCGGGGCACTAGGAATGTACCCTACTTCGTTATGCTCATCCCTGTACTCTGGAATTGGATGATCAAGACCTTGTATGCACCTTCTCGACAAGAAGACATTGTGCATACAATTGTTTTGAAACCAAGTCCGGTATGGAAAAAGCTGGTCGTCCGACCATGGTCCCGTCGGAGCAACCAAGTGATCGGCAGGATGAGATGCCTGTTCTACGTAGGTGTGGTGCTCAACAGCCCAATCTTTTTTTGTCACATGCACAAAATGAATAATATTATGTAACCAGCGTACCTCGTCCTCGCCTAATGGCGGTACTACTAGGATGGGCTGTGAAAAGCCAAACTGACGCATCATCTGACTAGGGTAATGGTGCTCCACTATCCAAAAATGTATCAGTGGCACAACGGCTAGCCACACATCTCTGTCATCCTGAACTCGTTCGGGCAACAGAGATGGCTCATGGTCCAACAACGCTTTGTAAAGTTCCCATCTTACCATATAATCTTCAAGATCCTGCAGTTGGCTTCAGAAGTAGGCAGGTCCAGCCTTATTGTGAGCTTGATTATATTTGTGGCGACAGCACCACATCTCCCCGATTGCAGGACACCTGTAATATAAAATTTAAGATTCTTAGTAAACATAAAACACATCAAATTAACGTACTGTAAAGTTTTTTGTAGTTACCTTTCTGGATTCGGGTAGCCCCAATGTGGAATCCAATCAAATTTGCTGTAAGGACGGCCGGCCGGTAATCTGGACCAACACCAATGCTGTAGAAGAAGAGTTGGTCCCCACATAGTCTGCGTGCGACGCTCAACGGCAACGCACAAGTTCCTATAGAGTAGTGCTAGAACAGCACCACCCCAGTTGTATTGCACCGGTTCGTCAAGGTTTCCAAGAAATTGCAGATACATCACCGGAACCGAATCTCCCGAAGAATCAGCAAAAAGTAAAGTCCCGAACAAGTCCAGTATGTAAGCCCGAGCGTACTAGCGTACCTGCTCATCTGTAGGCTCACCCGGATTTTCAGCTGGCATGGCAGCAAATCGAATGCGTAGTTCCTTCAAACATATAGAATATCCGGACGTCGTGCGAACAGCACTTCCATCGGCCGACTGCGATCTCTTCTTCTTTTTAAGCACCGCATCCGCACTCCCAGCTCCAAGAAACTGCTCCACTAATGCACGCGCATTTGTGTCTGCAAACCCGGTCATCGGAGCCTCCTTTATTGGCAATCCCCACATACATGACACATCTTGCAGTGTGACCGTCATCTCTCCCACAGGAAGATGGAAAGTGTGCGTCTCCGGTCTCCACCGCTCAACGAGGCCAGCGAGGAGCCCTTTGTCAATGTTCATATCATCCATTCGAGCTATCTGATACAAACCGAGACTACACAAGAATGGGTCGCAGCGCGGGTCGCGTGGAATCACAGACCGGTGGTGTCGAACATCCACCCCGGTATAATCCTGTCATTGTTATACAATTTGATTAAAATCAAAACTCATAATTCAAACATTTATATCTCTTTATTCAAAAACATGTGAATTTTGGATATGAGATGATTCATTGAGTAACTTACATTGTCAGATAACAGTGCGACCTTATGCTGTGCATGCGGCATCCATAATAAGTTGCTAAATTTCTCTGGTGGAGTATTACTCGGACCACAACTGCTTGACATCCTGCATGCATAACATTTTAACCTTAAAATTAAAACAATCTAACTTTTCAAAATTAAACCTAATCGGATGCAATTTAACAAAATTAAACCAAATTGAATGCTAATTTAACAAAATTAACCTAATTAATAATAACAATAACAATAATCTAATTAACAAAATAAAACCAAATTGCATGTTAATTTACAAAATTAAACCTAACAATACCCTAATTACACCTAATTAACAATAACAATAACCTAATTAACAAAATTAAATCTAATCGAATACAATTTCACATAATTAAACCTAACAATAATCTTCACAACAAATTCAACCTTAAATTATTGTTAATTTAGAAAGTTATAAAATATTGAAAAAAAAAAAATTACCTTTCCAGAGAAGAGATCAGCGGAGGAGGGGAGGAGGGCAGCGGTGGGGTAGAGGGAAGGAAAGGTCCTGGACGTTATCGAGGACGACGGCCAGGCGTTTTTTTTTTTTTTCCGCTTCCGTCGGTGTTTTGCTCTTTCTTACCGCCCCGCCGCGTCTCTCTTTGTTTTTTTTTTTCCCCTCGCGTCACGGACAGAGACAGAGAGGTCGAAAAAAAAAATAGGGGGCCGTTATCCTTGGCGACGTCCTCAAATTTTTTTTTTTTTTTCAGGCCGTTATCTTTGAGAACGGCCTCAAATTATTATATTTTTTCACAGCCCGTTATTCTTGCCGACGGCCACGTTCTGCAGCTGCGCTAATCAAAGGGATTTTTGTTAATCGGGCCGTTATCGTTGGTAACGTCCCCTGGGACGTTACCAAAAATAACGTCTTTGTTAGATTTAAAATTCGGACGAATTCGTTCTTCTATATCGACATTACTTTATTATTATTTCTATTAATAAAAATTTCGGCATGCACCAGCACCACTTCCCTTACTGGTGTAAGCACAGCGCTTCTCAAGTCTCATGCATTTATTATAATAAGATTTTTTTCCTAAAATAAAATATAATATGAATTTCGGCGCCACTTGTAAAAGACAAAACTATGAGAACCACACCTTTCTCATCTCATCCGGTCTTGCTCCTTTGACACCATCAAATGAAATGAAGAACATAGTGGAAATTTGAAAGAAATTTAAATGGCAACATGACATCTGAGCTCCACTGAGAGAGAGAGAGATGGAAGAAGAAGATTATTCGAGGGCCCACATAGCCCATTGCCTGAGGCGATACATGGCTGTGAGACGAGACTCCGAAGCAATTGCAACGGTAGGTGGTTGCAGTGTAACAGGTTTTCAACTGGTAGAAGGAATCCATCAACTTGCGACCGGTCTACTGGAGGCCGGTGTACGCCGGGATGATATTGTTGCAATTGCTGCCTTAAACAGGTACGCATCGTTCCTTGCTGCTGCAACTGTTGATGTTATTTCAATGTTTAGATCACTGCAGAGTAAACCTCTTATGAGGTCTTTAAGTTGCAATAGTTTTATCGGTAGTACTTAATAGAAAAGAAGAGAGACAAAGAGTACAATAATATTTATATTAGTAGTAAGATCGGTAGCAATTTTACCGATTTTAACTTTTTTTTTTAATCTAATGTATAGATGGAGAGAATTCTTATATTTGATTTCTAGAAAAATATGAAAAGTTTTTCAAAAAGTAGATGAAATGTTTTTGATATATCTAAATTTTAAGGTACTTTATCTATTTTTGTAAAGAAAGTATATTTTACTAGAAAAAATTAAAAGGAAACAAAAAACTGATTTAGATCGGTAAAATTTTTACCGATCTTACTATCAATACAAATATTACTGTACTCTTACTGTTGTCTCTCTTCTTTTCTATTAATTACTACCGATAAAAAATTTCCTCTTTAAGTTGCAATAGTTTTAACTTTTAATTTTTTTTTTTAATTTTAACTTTTAATTGAAAGTTTGAAACAAAGGGGCTGTTCAGTAACAAAAAATTAAGCTTCCTTAACCAAACAGACCCAAAGTGATTAAATTTCTTTGTGTAACGGTAATGCAACAACATCTTGTAAATTTGAAATGACAACATTCATGAGATGGAACTTCCAATTTTAAATTAAGACAAACTTTTTATGGGTTTTAAAAATAATATTGTGAAAGAAAAACAACAATCAAATGGGAAAACAAACCATAATTAACAAAATTCTTTTTGTATACAGTTACTACTATATAGAGTTGTTCCTAGCAGCAACATACATCGGCGCAATTGTTGCACCTCTCAACCATCGCTGGGTTTTTCTCTCTCTTTTTTTTTTTTTTTTTTGTCTTTTATTTTATCCATATCTTGAGAAAAAAAATACTATCTTTCTCATACTTGTAAAAAAACTAAATCAAATTTTTATATTGTCCAAAAACTAAGAATAATTTATTTGCCCTTTTGTCTTAAAAGTTAAAACTCAACTTCCATACTATTTAGACTAAGTTGACTTTCAACAATACTATTTTCATCAACAAATTTAATATCTTCTACATTAATTTTTCAAAAATCATAATTTTTCAAAAAGTCTATAATGAAAATAAAGAAGATAAATATTTTTCCTATGGCAGTAGCATGCAGATTAAGTTTTTCTAAGCCTTTCTATTATTTAAAATGCATATATCTTTGTAACTACAGAGCTTTGAGGAGGCAAGAGCAGCCATTGATCTTGTACAACCTAAAATGATAGCCATTGATGTAAGTCTCGTCTCTTGGGCTCAAGAGATAAAAAATAAAAAAAGTTTACCATCTCTCCCGCTTTTTCTACTCCTCGGCGATCCTCTGCTTAGCTTCAGAAGCAATTTTCCTTGTAATCTTTCTAAACTTAGCATTGTACATTGTAAAAATTCTGAAAGTGAAAGATCTAATTAGTAGGTTATGGTTGAAACACTTCATATTTACTATATATGAAGAGCTAATATGCAAGTACCGCCATCTAAGGTTATTACTAAACTGGTTGAACAAAGGGAATTTTTGAAAATTTAGAGAACATGCATGCTGAATTTTTGACATATATAAATGCATTATCCGTAAAATATAATAATTTGAACAATATATATTTGCTGTTTGAAAGCCAATCAAATAGATATTGAGATCAATCTCACCAATCACCTCAGTAAACTTGAGTTCATGCTAAGTTCACTCCAATAAAAATTTTAACTTTTTTTGTGCCATTGCAGTTTTATCAATTGAGGAAATAAAAAAGAGTAAAAGATGCTTAGCCCTTGGCGATCCTGTTACGGGAACAAACGAAATAGCTCTAATATGTTTCACATCTGGTAACATTTTAGTTTCTAGAGAATACTTCTTTCAATCTTATAAATCATTGATGAACTATGAACAGTTGTTATTGTAGTTGTTTCATGTTTTGTCAGAAAAAGAAATAAAGAGCTTAAAAGAAAATGCTTTGTTTCATTTTTATGCTGACAGGCCCCCAGAAAAAAAAAACACACAAATAGTGGAACCAAAAGAAAAAGTAGATTGTTGTCAGGAATTTACCTTCTTATTTATATACTGCTGATGTTCAACTAGTTGTTTGAATCTGAAGTCGAATGCTGTGCAATTGTAGGAACTACTGGAAAACCGAAGGGGGTGGCTATAAGCCATACATCGTTAATCACCCAATCTCTCGCAAAAATAGCAATTGTTGGCTATGCTGAAACTGATGTATGATTTCAAAGCAATGTATATTAACGGTACTTAATGTATTGATGTGTTCTTTTCTATCACTAGATGTGTTAATTAGCTGACTATTAGAGAAGAGTAAAACTGATCCCTAAAAGCATTAAGTGTGATTGTCACCCATCCTTCATTTTAGTTCCTTACACATTATTGCCATTAATAAAAAAAAAACGATATTATTGCCAATGGCGAGTAACAAAGAAATTTTCAAATACTTAAACCTGAAATCAGTGGTACTAATGTTGAGATCTGAAGAAAGAATTAGCAAAATACAGATTCCAACCCCCTCCCCAACTCAATCACAATAAAAGAAAAGAAAAAGAAAAAGAAAAAGAAGAGAACATACTGGTACTAGTGCAGACTTGAATTGATATCATCCATGCGATTGAACATATAGCATTTCTTGTTCATTTCAGGTATACTTACATACAGCTCCATTGTGCCATATAGGAGGAATATCTTCATTTTTAGCCGTGTTAATGGCCGGTGGATGCCATGTCGTGACACCGAAATTTGATTCAAATTTAGCTTTCCGAGCTATTCAGGAATTTAAAGTGACATCTTTCATAACCGTCCCAGCCATCATGTCTGATTTAGTATCATACTCGATGTATGAAACTCTCCTCCATAAAGAGATTTTTTTTTTTTTTACAAACTGTTGAGGTCATGAATTTGCAACTGTGCCCTAAGAAAGCTTCAAGAGTTCTTTACATGCACTGCTATTGGCATTTTCTTTGGCTATATAATGGGAGGAAAAAATATAACAGAATATCAAGTTTCTTATTTTGTAGTAGAATACTGATTCCATGGGGGGACAAAGGGAAACATCACCTCTCTGTAAGATTTTTGCATGATAAAGATAAGTTAAAAATGTCTGGTTTCGCTTATCAGGAAGGGAAATAAATTGGGCAGTTGCAAAAGCGTGAAAAAAATACTTAATGGCGGTGGAAGCCTGTCAGAAGATTTAATTAAAGAGGCTACTGTATTATTTCCTAATGCTACTATATTTTCAGCTTATGGTATGAACTGATCCGTTTTATTCGAGGTTTCTGTCTTTGTGTTCTTTATAAAAGGATTTGTTGTTATCAACTCAACTTTATGACTTCTTTGCAATTATATGTACAGGCATGACCGAGGCTTGTTCTTCTCTCACATTCATGACCCTTTGTGAACCCAAAACTAGAAAATCTCAAGACACCCCCCTGCAAAAATCCCTAACTCAATCCAAACACCTCCAAATGGGAAAACATGTCGGCAAACCGGGACCACACATCGAGATACGCATAAGCACCTGCAACAGTAATTCCAACAACGTACCATCAATTGGTAGAATATTGACTAGAGGCTTGCATGTCATGGCTGGGTATTGGAGTGGAAATAAAACAATTTGTACAGGTAGGATTGAAAAAGGTTGGTTTGATACAGGCGATAATGGATGGATTGATGAGAATGGTGATCTATGGTTAATGGGAAGGGAAAAGGATCGAATCAAGAGTGGTGGAGAGAATGTTTACCCTGAAGAGGTACGAGTTGAGAATCTGACACTGGCATGATACTGCACATACCAGTATTATAAGTGTTTCTTTTTCTCCATATTTTCCTTTTTCTGGTTTTATGGATGAACTTAATTATGTATTTTCTTGGTTTATGCATGAATTGAGTCTACATAATTTGATCATACTTACCAGTTAGAATTACGTATATAATTGATAAATTATAGACACTTCTAGTTGAGAAATATACCAGTCAAGAGCACTCTTATTTTTGCAAAAACTCTTGTACAGAAGATTGATATTCTTTTTTATAATTACTTTCTTGTTTGAATAATGTGCTTGTTTAGGTGGAGTCTACATTGTCCCAGCATCCTGCAGTTGCTAAAGTGCTGGTTGTTGGCATACCCGATACCCGCTTGTCAGAGAAAGTAGTGGCTTGCCTAATAATTAAAGATAAATGGAAGTGGGTGAATGCAAAACCCAATAGTCTATTATTGCAAGATGAAGTTTCAGATGAGACACTTAGATATCATTGCATAGAGAGAAATCTGACTCGGTACTTTGTCTCTATCAATTCTCTTTTCAAATTCTCACCTATGCCGATCAATTCATAATGGAGCACTACCTATAAAGAGTTCATTCTAATCTTTGCTGATTCATCTCTCTCTCTCTCTCTCTCTCTCTCTCTCTCTCTCCCTCTCCCTCTTGAGTTTTCACAGATTCAAGATTCCAAAGAAGTTTCTTGTGTGGAGTAAACCATTTCCTGTGACAAGCACAGGGAAAATTATGAGAGATGCTGTCAGAAGAGAAGTAATGGCCACCTTGCAGTTGCAGAGTAATTTGTGAAAACAATTTTGATTACTGGACCTTCCTGATTGAGAGCCTCATAAACTTGGGCTTTTGAGACAAAAAGTTGCACATAAATTCGTTAATTTTTTTTTTTAAACTTTGTTAGGCAATTTCTATTTAATGTAATGCAAGAAAGAGTGAATAAAAACTATTTCCCATCATCACCTTTTAGTGGGAAACAAGTTGGTACAATAAATTTTACCAGATTATGATTACTTTCTGTTTTTACTCAATTAAGCCAAAAGATAGATCAAGGTAAAATTTTATAAAATTGCTACACATTACCAAGTACTTCCCTATAATCACTACATACACCCTTCAGATTATCCAAAAGAACACGAATAAGAAATATCAGATCCTGTTACTAAAATGTTTTTCATGCCACAATTTCTCTTTTGCATAAATATTTCAAGATAGTGTTCTGTTATGAGCAAAGCACGCACATTCAAAATCTTTGAATTTCCATGATAATTTTGTACAGCATCAAGAGGCCTAAAAAATTGAATACACAAAAATTTATCCATTGTAATAAAAGTTGGTGCATTGTTTTTTTGACCTTCTGAGCTTGTATAACATATTCTAAAAAATTCAAAAATTTTGGACATGCACTAATCACTTGTGGCATGGGACGAGATCAACCTTTTGAATTTATTGTTTGGGCTTAAGATTTTAAACATTAAAGCAGAATAGGACTTGTGGCTTCTTGCAAGAAAAGACATTTAATGACAGAATACACAAATTAGAAACAATTTATATATCTATGCTTCATATCGAACTTGGTGAGCACCTTTTGTTTTAATTTATAAGAACTCTTTATGTTAATTTTACATTGAATCATTCTCCCAAACAACCGCAATAAGCCAACAATGCAGCACAATTCAAGTATTACATCTCATGTAGTTGCACCTGTGCCAAGCCAACAATGCAGCACCTACTGCTGGCTCAACCTGCACCATACACAGTTCAAGTATTACATCTCAGATAGTTTGTATAGTCTTTTACTGCATGTGTTTTGTTAATGCCATTGTGCAGTCTGTGTTTTTTTACCTTAGTGCTCTGATGTTAGCACAATACTTACTTTTAAACTGGTTATTGTATTTAGATGGTTTATTACCAATGGGTCAGTGACCCACTGAGGTCACTATTTAAAAAAAAAAAAAAAATTACAACTCAGATTAAGTATGCTAGCATGATGTAACAGAATGAACCATGAAGAATATCCTAATGCTGTAATTAATGCCTAAAATCAGGACCTGACTTAAGCTACTACCGGTTACTATATGGGCTTGCGCAGGTCATATGGTTCCACTATGAATTTTTAGTGAAAACCATTCCAGAGAAGAAACTGTAAGGAAAAAGAACAAAAACATTAATTTAGGACCTCTGGATGGATAGGATCTACACCCGGGTAGACTTGGAGACGCATTTGATAACCTCCCTTCCAATGTCCCATTTCTTATTGGATCCAGCACTCCTCCCACCATCACCAGAGGAAATCGCCCCTTCCCATCTGCAATTATTTGCAAAATTAGACAATTCTAGAATTCTCTCTCTTCCAATGTGTGTAGCTTAACTACTTGTTCTGAGTTACTGGTTACAACTTACGTTAGCATTCGATCAGTGTAGCTATCAAGTGAAACAACAAGTATTCTCTCTTTTGCCTGTAGGGCGATTCCCTCAAAATTTTAAGATCAAACTTAACATTTGCTCAAATGGAATCTCATTTCTTTAGAATTTAACTAACTTCAGTTATTTATTTCTTCTTTAAGCGTGTAAAATCTCAATCATTGTTGACATCTTCATATAAATCAATAAGAAAGGTTATAACTACACCTTCGCCACAGAGTTGGAGCCGTCTAACAACAGCAGTAACACTCTCAGCAAGCTCGTGTACTGACTCGTGTAGAATTTTGTTAGCCACCTCATCACCCTCTATGGCGGATGATACCACTACTGGTACCAGAGCTGCTATGCGTGCCCATGATGCATCTGCATATGTCCACCTGTGTCCAAAAGATAATAATATGATGGATAAAAATAAAGAAATCAGTAGTTGTCCTGTCAGGGTTAGGGTTTGGACTTAGCCACGACTAGTACCAGCTCAGTTGTACCTAATATAAGAAGAAATCAGACCATGTTCAAAGAATAGAAGTGTAAACATAAACCATAAAAGACAAAGATTTAGTGTTACCCATTCCAGTACCATCAGCCCAAATCAACAGGACATGTCAGGTATATGGCATGCCTTGTCTATCTGACTACCTCTCTTTCTCTCTAACCAAAGGGGATAAAAGAGCAAAAAGATATGTATATATGAAATGAAAAGGAAAAGAAAAATACCCAATTAATTCATCTGGAGAAGAGAGCTGGAGCTCCTTAAGGATGTTATCTGTGAGACTGGTTAGTGGGCCACGACCGTCATGAGCTTTTATGACGGCTGTCAAGGCTTGAGCAGCAATGCCATGACCACTGCATAATGCAAACATCTAGTATCATCACATCAGCATGCACCTCAAAACCAGAAATTAGTTTTAGTAGGTCCAAGTTTTTTTTCTTGTAGACAATTACATTAATTTTCTAATAGTAAAACAATAGCTGGAACAGAATCCTGTATCGCTGAGCTCTATTACTGAAAGACTGGTCAAATTTACCTAATTTTAGACAGTATGACAATCCTTGGTAGCTCTATCACTGCATCTGTATGAAACATTCAGTAGAGCATCATTCTAAAATTGTTAGGTACCAGTACCTGTATTATATCAGACTAGAAAACATAAATGACTCAAAGAGAAACTACCTTCCCCAGTCACCTAAGGTAGGCCCGCACCAGCAGCTCTAGCTTCTCTGCCCTTGTTATTGATACCATATGCAATGGAACCTGTACCGGCTATAAGAACACAACCATGTAGCTTTCCCCTTGTACCACTCGCTAAAGCTGCCACAGCATCATTCTCTACATAGAGCTTCACATGACTCGGGAACTTTCCTCTGTTAAGCAAAATATAGAGGTGCCCATTTTACCCAATTATCCAGTCAATTAAGGTAGGTATCCTTCCAAGTAGGGGTGTTCAAATGGTTCGGTTTGTTTGGTTTTTAACCGAACCGGAAAAATTCAGTTTAAATGATTCGGTTTTTCGGTTTAATTGGTTCTGTTCGGTTCAATTTTTGATGTAATTTGGTTTTATTAATTCGGTTCGGTTTATAATTTCTAAAAATCAAATTAACCGAACTGACCGACTTAACCTATTTCGCTAAATCCAGTCCCCATCACTCAATTCTCTCCAGCCCCTGCCTCTTCACTTCTCACTTTTTGATAGACTCCTCCCCAAATCAGAAACCCTAATTGCAAACTCCCTCAAGCCTCCAGCCCCTAAGCCCCCAGCGATCGAACCCTCTCGCAAGGCAAGCTTCAGTCTTCACTTACACCTTCAACCCTTCACCCCCTAGTCGGACTAAGGCACTACTACTGTCGCTTCATGCACGCCTTCACCCGGTCACTCCTCTAGTCCTAACCTCCTGTCGGTTCATGGCTTCAGCACACACGCCTTTACCTCTTTCAATAGATTTGAAACTTTTTTGTTACCTTCTCTTCTCTCTTCTCACGCACTCTTTGACCTTGATTTCTTCGCTGTTACCCTTTTGTTTTCTTTTGCTGTTACCTTTGCGTTTTGTTCTCTTCTTTTGTTATTGTCTTGTTGTTCTTGCTATTTGGCAAGGATTTTGTAAATCAATTTGTATGTTAATAACAAGGCTTGCTACCTTAAGCGTGACCTGAAATTGTGGACCAACAATTCTTTTAAATG